>MEHQ01001328.1:36031-46031 GCA_008828725.1 Saccharina japonica | reverse complement strand
TCGCAAAGCAGTGCTTCGAACAAAAGTGTACCTCCTAGATCGCGGGTACATACGCAGATACTGCTGTTGTTGTTTGCTGCTGCTGCCTGCATCAACACTCCGTGGCGAGATGCGACCTTCGAGACGAGCGTGCGTTCTGGTCAGTAGTGGACAAACACTGATAGTGGATCTTCCTAAGGTAGATAATTAGGCACTCTGATTGGCCAAGCAAGCACTGACCACTGGCATAGGGTTCGGGTTAGGGTTCGATCTGGGGGTCAACATACTACTACCAAGACAAAACCCCCATTTTAAAGATCCACTATCACCCTTTGTCCACCCCTCGTTCTGTGAGAGACAGGGCAGTGGTGTCTGTTCACTGACTAGACTTTTGTCCCGCTGTACACTGTAAACCGCACCACCTCTCACCTTACTGTTGCGCGCCGGCAAGGAAGCAGCAGCAGCAGATGTTGCAGCCGTTGCCGCCACTACCACACAGCCGCAGCAAGCGGCCCTCCCCATGAGCCCTATCATCTTCACCAGCGGTTGTTTCGTCCCAGGATGCGAATAGCGACTTCAAAAAGGGAGGTGCGGTGAGAGGATTGAATGCCTATTTGTTATTCGGCGAAAGCTCGCGCTCTGAGCACACGCCCTGGACACTGGCAACCAAAAGGAGAAGGGGTTAAACACGCCTACCCCGCGAGCTGAGTAGTGGATGGTGGAGAACAACAACGCGCAGTAGCAGCCTTACGGGACCGGTCTGTTGTTTCCTGGCCGAGCGGCGAGCCCTAAAGAGGAACGCCTACCAATTATTCACGAAAACTAATGGGTTTCCACTCTAATCGGCGTTAGTTCGGGAATCGGGGTAGGTGGGTGCTTGCAGACTTCGGCACGGTCGGTGCGCTTGCTTGCTTGTAGACCGTGTCCGAGAGCAGTTTCGCGCTGTTTCGGAGCACGAGTTGGTTGCTGAGAGGTGGGACAGAGGGCCTGCTGGTGTCCGGAGGCCAGCGTGCACTCAACTTTTGAAAACTGCCGTAGAGTGTGCCAGGGAGAAAAGGAGGATGGAGAGCGGGGAGAGAAGGCCCGTACCGCCTTCCAGCGGCTCCCGCGATGATGGCGAAGACCCGCACAGGTGTGTAGCCGTGTCACCCACGCCAACCGCCGCCAATAAATGGCGCGCTTGAGCCTGTAGAGGGTAGATGTTGGCGACCCAAAAAAGGGCTTGTTCGCTAGTTTGTTGCACCACCTGCCCGCAAGAACTCACCTGGTATTAGACTACCTCGTACTTGCTTGATCGAGAGCTATGATACTACTGCAGTACCTGGTACTGATTGCAGCAGTGCTGTTTCTAGACTCGTCTGTGCGCCATCGCCCAGGGTCGTGCACCTCACTCCCTCCGGCGCGCAGCGCTTCCGATGGGCTGCGAGTGGCCTGGGAGGGCAGTGCCGTGGCGCTGCCGCCTCTGTCGCCGCTGCCGCCACCGCCGCTCAACAGCGCCTGCTGCGTTTCTGCGCGCCTCGTGGCATGCTTTTTTCGTGCTCGCCTTTGAAAATTGAATGCCTTTCGGAAAGCCGCCGCCGTCGTTTTTCAAATTTCATCCGGGAACCGATGTTCGGTTCGCTAATGCGCTATGACGACCTTGAAACTTGGGGAAAACGAGTCGGCGTGCATTTTCTCGGCTACCCTCTCGGCGCCGACCCCAAAAGCTTCGCCTTATTTCCTCGGTGCGGGTGTGTTCGAACGCCTTGCGCTGACTGCTACAGTTGTTTGTGGAGCGATGCGAGAACAAGAACAATACGAGTACGAGTAGTATTTTTTTTTTTGCCGATACGAAGAAAAACATACCAGGTACAGATTACTCGAGGAGTATGATACTGCAAAAATAGATGCTGCTTGCTTGTTCTGCGAACTCGATGTTTCAAATGAAAAACGGACGAAAAAGAAACGGCTGTATGTTGACTCTGTAAACGAGTGTATAATACTCGTACGAGCAAAGGGGGTCTTTGCTGCTGTAGTCTTGCTCTCGTCTCTCGTGCAAGCACATAATGGCGCGTGACGGCGCGTTCGTGGACATGGCACGGCAAGGGCCACCTTAAGATGGAACACCTCTGTGTCGATTGCACGGAGCACGGCAGAGGAGTCTGTTGGTCTTGCTGTGTACAACTGCTGTTGTATGTATATACGTGCTACAGCAGTAGTACGAGTAGTACGAAGTTGATTGTGTATGATGCGAATATTGGACATATAAACGAACCAAAAGGATTCTCAAGATGTGAAAACAAGAAAAGAAGCGAAGAAGCAGTTTCCTGCTTTCCTCATTTTCATGCTTTCATGGCGGCGTGTTTGTATGTTTTTGCTTGTTATGAAGTTGTAATTGTTAAAATACGTCAGTTGTGAGTACCACCGATTGAGTGGTTTAAACTAAGCTTTGAAAGCTGCGTGATATTATATTATACGTCGAACACGCTCTTCGGCATGTCGGGCGTGCTTGTTCTACATTCAAAAGTAGGGTATATGTGGTATGGTGTTGGTGATTTAAGCTTTTGTTTTGCACCCAACTATTATATGTACCGCCATGTATGTATGTATACATACCAGGTATGCTACGTATGAATCTATTAGTAGTTAATAGTAGCCCCAAGATAATGAAGGAGTGTTTATGGTTGATGGTTGAGTCATGTTTGCTGCTGCCTGACGATCAGCACTGATATGTGTGTGTGTTCTTCACATTAAACCTTCCTTTCTACCCGTCGACATCCAGCACACCCAGTGTCTGTGCCGATTCTTCATCCTATAAAGGTACGAGTACGTACTACAGGTAGTTCTGTGGTCACAAAACTACGACACAGAGATACTACGAGTACGCTCAGTGCATTAAGCAGAGCAGGCAAGGCAATGCAGTATCATACACTGCTGTCATCGTCAAGTACGAATACAGCAACGCAAAAACTTCATCCATCAAGACATTGTATACCAGGTACCTCGGGTGTATCATACCAGTACCAGTACCCACCAGCAAGCAGTCGAAGCATGTACTGGTACCAGGCACTCCGAGTACTGCTTCTGTGTCGTCATTCAGTACCAGGTACATCAGCAAACAGCAGTGTACGTACTGCTGTGTGTGTTCTTCACATTAAACCTTAGAATAGACGAAGAGGTCGTACATTGTACGACTACCTACAGCAGTATGTATAGACTGCTGTCGATTACTTGCCAGAGACATTATATTATTATTACTCTGTACAAGTACGCGAGGGATTTCGGTCGGTGATATATACCATATGGCATATGTATATATAAAGACGCCCGTGGTATTTATGTAGTACCAGGTATGGTACAGCGCATCTGGATTGCTAGCATGTGCAGGTCGTGTCTGTCGTACATGACATCCTACTCATAAGGTATAAAATACGAGTACACATGCTATGATAGCAATCCAGAAGCGTTGAAAGAGAGAAAAACTAGAGAAAAACTTGAAGAAGAGTTGTGCCCACCCGGAGGAGACATACAACGCGCGGTCGACGCATCACATGCAGCTTGCAAGTACCGGTATGAATACTGCTGTTGCTGTACAGCATACAAAGTACTGTAGTTCGAAGTACGTACAGCATTTTCAGTTTCGACCAAAATATTCGATCCCACAGATTGATCCCACAGATGACGTTTCTTCTTTTTTTTTTCAGATGCATACTCGTACGGTATTGCGCTCTTATCAATAGTAGACTGCCTGGTAGTCTCTTTTACATGACTTGTACATATAGAGATGGGTTCGGTTTCAAACGGGACCGTTCGCCATCCCCTTCCATTCATGCATGCATGTTTTATATTTGATGAAGTGGCCTCTACTACTACAACAGCCGTGTACAGAAGAAATTGTAGATATGCAGCCAGAGACGCCGACAGACATGCAGAGAGATCTACAGTAGGAACCGAAGAGACAGGGGGAGAGAAAGGCAGAGACAGCCAGAGACAGATGGGCATGCAGAGAGAAAGACAAATAAGCAGGCAGACAAGGCAAGACATCGCAGCGTCAGCCCCAGGCACTGCTGCAAAAGTGAAGGGTTGGGGTTAGGGTTAGCTAGGGTACAGGCGCCCCAATTACTGTGCACGATGTGGTGGTAGCCGCACAGCAATTATATAGCAGGTAGCAGTATACGTTGCCTTGGGGACAAGCGAGGAGACCGAACCAGTGGTCCATCGCCGGGCGAAACATACTACTGTACGTCCAAACGTGTATCCGGGAAACATCGTGGGCATGCAACTGCTGATACATGTCCACACGGACATGAACATTGGAAATTAACCGTGAACATGACATGAGCATGGCATGCACATGGCATGAACATGAACACCAGCTCCTCAAGTGAGATATGAAACACGTTCGTAGTTCGTACCTCTACCTACTCGCAAGGAGTTCCGGTCGTCTCGCTATATACTGCCAGCATTTTCTCGTGTGGACGACAAACACCGTAACTACTGTAAGTGGAATGCTTTTTCCCCTGGGTATTGCGCATGCCATGTCTTACGCTAAAAGAGGGTCTGTTGTTTGGCGTTGAAAGTCGCGAATTCTGGCAATTAATCACGGGAAGGCGTTCCGCCCAGCTAGAGCCAAGCAGGAATGTGGAAAACCCACAATTTCAGATTTTGCTCTGCTCCTGGCTGCTGCTGTGGTGTCATGTCTGTATCACACTGTCCCTCAAGCTCTCTAGTATGTGGCAGCCACGGTAACCATGTTTCCTGTCTACGTAGGCAGTACGAACGAAAACTTGTAATATTATACTCGTATATACAACACGTAATCTCAAAGACGTAATCTCAAAGAAAGGTGCAATTTGTTGGGTGCTGCGCAGGCCACACTTACTCGATATTTCACAAGCAACCGCGCGGCCACGGTACACACTACTAGCACCAGCGCTTCACACTTTTGCCCCTTTGTGGCAGACGGTGGTTTTGTGTTTGTTTGTGTGCGCAGTGTTCTACTGGAAATACATACCTTTTATGTTCACGTTTCCCGTACAATATTGAAATTCAAGTACACGTCGTCGAACCTTGTGCTGCCACACAGCAGTGTGCAGCAGCAGTACTCAGCAGTACTCGGAGTAAATCGGGAAGCCTGATGATGATGATGATGATGATGATGATGATGATGATACCCCCTTTTCGACTTGCGACAAGCGAAACCCCCCGGATTCCAAGCCAATCACACCCCGAAGGGGAACGTTTCACTTGACCTTGCGTACAGAACACGGTTTATACCCCATACGTACTACTAACTGTACAGTTAGTAGAACAACTGTACTCGTACCTATAAACTGATTCGGGGTGGTCGGTGATACTTGCGCGGTTACTTGCCCTGTGGGTAGTCTATATGTACTACTTTTTAATTAGCTTTTAAGAGCTTTTTGTGTTCCTTCTTGCCCGGTGGTTACGCACGAGTAGCTAGCTGGTGCGAGGAACAAACGCCTGCTGCTGTGTTCTCCCTTTTCACTATGCGACACCCCCCCCTGGATTTGACGTCAACCACAATCCCAAAGGGGAACCTTGTAATGCGTACTATTAATACCAGGTATATGATATGCGAGTAAATAATACCTGGTACCAGGTACTATCATATTTTCCATCATATCATATCATATGTACCATATACAATACAGTACAGGACACCTAATAAGAAACAGGTTATTACGAAATCCAGGCTGAGATTTAGAGGAAAATAAGAAATTCGGGAGTCATTATCTTGAAGTTAATGTGGTAAGCACCCTCTCTCAAATAAGAAATCCAGCCTGGACCAGATTTCCTGTTTCTTATTAGGTGTCCTGTACTGTACCAGGTACGATATGCTGGTACAATACAATTACAGCAGTGTTAGGTGTTGTTGAACAACACGCTGCGGTATTGTATAATACATGCCAGGTATGCCATATTATACATACATTTAGATTTTTTTTGAAAAAACAGATGTGAGATCGAGCGTTTCGCCTTACGATACGATGCGACCTTTTCCGTGGTAACGATGATGCTGTCATGTGGCATGGTGGCGGTGTGGTGACCGTCTCTGGTTTATAGCCAAGTCTCTCACGCATGATGCGTGATGCGTGCGACGAGTGGCGAGCGGAGTTCGTATTCCTGCGGCGGTGCACGATGCCTTCAAACCCATCATCACTCCTTAATATGAATACATACATGCTAACTGGTTTACCACAACATAATATGTAGCGTGCCAACTGGCTCATAATATATACACCTTGGTTCACTATTCTGCACCAGATATACGTTCAGTATATACTACAAGGTGCCCCTTCGGGATTGTTGACTTGAAACCCGGGGGGTGTCGCAAGTAGAAAAGTGGAGGCATCATCGCCATCAGGCGTCCTTCATGTACCAGGTATTTACCTCCGAGTACTGCTGTATACTGCTGTGTAGCAGGATGGGGTTCGACGTCGTGTGCTTGCTTATAAAATTATTCGTGGAGATGTGAACACAATTATGGCATGTATCTCCTGTTGCAACACTGCACACACATACGAACACAAGAGTATTGTGGCTGTCACAAAGGCCAACGTGTGAAGCGTGGTGCTGTCGTACTGTCTGCTGTTGCACCGCTGGTGCTGTTGTAGTTTGAACCATGCCTGCGCGGTTGCTTTTGAAATGCGGAGCAAATGTGCGTTCGAACCATCGTTGTCCCGTCCTACTGAGATTCCGTAGAATACATGTTGGTTCCTATTGCCTAGGTCGACAGGAAACACGGCACACACGCACACCCTCATGTGCACCGTCCGTAGCCGTCACAAACAGGAACATATTGATGTGCGACTGCTGTTATTCCGTGGCTGCTTTGCAACATAGTATATAGAGAGTTCCATGGACAGCAGTGTAATCGGACATGTTACAGCACCAGCAGCGGTCAGCACCAGAGCAGAACACAATTTTCAAATAGGAGGGTTTGTATTGTCCTGGCAGGCTCTAGCTCGGCGGAAACATGTCCCGTACGCGTAGTTATTTGCCAGTTTTCGCGACTTTGAACGCCCAGAGCACGCGCCACGGCGGCCGTGGCCCAGACTTGGGGCGTGTGTACACACGGGCCTCCTGCGTGCCCCGCGGCCGAGAGCGCGAGATAAGACCCCCGGCCGGAAGAGTAATCGTGGCCGATGTAAAAAAAAAATCAATGTGATAAATACACATATTATACGATGCGATATATTTGAAACATAGAAAGAAAAACGCTGTGAGATCGTTTTTTCCCCCAAAATTCATGTTTTGCAAGCGTAAGCTTAGTGTGATACTTGTCACATATATATACATGTCATGGAGTAAAATACAACGCTATACCAGTAGCATTGACGGGTTAATCGTGGCATACGTAGTCGAAATGAAGTAATTCAGTAGAGAGGTCTCCCCGCAGGGCAAACGGGTCGTAAACCATCTCGATAGACCGCGCCTGGCCGCCGTTGACCTCATCGGCACTTCTCCCCCTGTGTAACTCCTAGTTCCATAGTATATACTCTTACCGACGGTAGAAATTGAGCGACTTTATTTATAACCACGTTTTGTCACCGAGTCGAGTCGTGGGTGCACGTGCAAAACTGTAAAATGGGCACTGGAATAATGTTATTTTTGTCGACGAGATCGTCCCAACGCCGTCATTTTTCGTTGTATGTGCCCCCCCCCTACCGTAGTTTTCGGAGAACCTCGTCTCTGAAAATCCGTCCCAGGGGTGTGTTGCCTTGCTTTGTATACGGTATACTGTTAAAAGTGTGGGCTACCAACCATCTCGTTGAAGCTGGGCCAAACCGTACGCACTATTCAATGACCGCCTTCTTTGTGTTTTTTGTTTGTTTGCTTGTTTTGATTGATTGCTCGTTTTTGTTGGTTGCAGAAACAGGGCCGAACCTCGAAAAGAGTCGTCGGGGGGCCCCGGTAGACCCTCAACAGTGACGGGAGCAGATCGAAGTGCAGACCGAGGGTCGGCGGCGGGTGGAGACGGGTCGAAGCGACAAGCGGGATGGTCGACTTCCGTGGCGGAGCGATTACGAGCGCCGCCCGGTGGGGTTTCCAACCCATCTTCAGCGGCGTTTTCGTCGTCAGGACCGACCACCTCTCGCGGTACGTCTTCGTCGTGGTCGCACCCTAACAGCGGCCGAGATAGCTGCGGCAGCAGCGGCGGCGGCGGCGGTGGTAGCGGCGGTAGCGGAGGTAGCGACGGGAGCGGCCGCGGCGGTGGCCGCGGCAGAGGTTATGGAAGCTCCGGCGCGCACGCTGCGGGGAGGGGGAGTTCCCCCAATGGGAACCGCATGGGGCGGGATGAGGAGGAAGCGGCGGCGGTGATGGCGGCGATGGCGGGGATGGGCGGCGGGGCGGGGGCGAAGAAGGCGTCGTCGGGTGGTTCCGGGAAGGGGTACGGCGGCGGGGCGGGGCGAAAATCTCCTCCGTCTTCGCTGCCCATGTCGGGTTCGATGTCGTCCTCGTCGGCGTCCAAGTCGACGTCGCCATCGCCGTCGCCGTCGTCGATTAGGTCTTTGTCGTCGATGAAACCGAAACCGTCGTCTTCAGCGAAGTCGCCGCCACCGTCGTTGTCGTCATTGTCGATGAAACCGTCGTCTTCAACTAAGTCGCCGTCATCTTCAATGAAGTCGCCGTCGTCTTCAGCAAAGTCGCCGTCGTCTTTAACGAAGTCGCCGTCGTCTTCAACGAAGCCACCGTCGTCTTTAACGAAGTCGCCGTCGTCTGCATCGAAGTCGCAGTCGTCTGCAATTAAGTCGCAGTCGTCTTCAACGAAGTCACCGTCGTCTTCGCCGTCTCCGTCGGTAAAGTCTCCGTCGTCGTCGATGAAACCATCGTCTTTAATGAAGTCGCAGTCGTCCTCAACGAAGTCACAGTCGTCTTCGATTAAGTCCCAGTCGTCTTCAACGAAGTCACATTCTTCTTCGAATAAGTCACAGTCGTCTTCGACGAAGCCACCGTCGTCTTCATTTAAGTCTCAGTCGTCTTCAACGAAGCCACAATTGCCTCCAACGAAGTCACCAATAAGACCACCGCCGTCTTCAACGAAGTCACCGTCGTCTTCAATAAGGTCACCGCCGTCTTCAACGAAGTCGCAGTCGTCTTCGACCAAGTCACATTCTTCTTCAACGAAGTCACATCCTTCTTCGACGAAGTTACCGTTTGACAGAGGCGGCGGTAGCAGTGGTGGCGGTAGCAGCAGCAGCGGCGGGGGCCGTGGAAGCGGGGGGCGTGGAGGCCGCGGGGACAGTGGAAGTGGAGCCCGCGAGGGCGGCGGAGGCAGTGGTGGTGGTGGTGGTGGTGGTGGTGGTGGTGGCGGGGACAATGGGTCTGCTACAACTACGGGTGGTGGTGCTGCTGCTACTGCTGCCGCTGCCGCTGCCCGTCGTGCCGCGAGAAGCCCATCGCCAGCAGCGGCTTCCCAAGCAAAGGGGAAGAAAAGAAAAGACGACGGGGTTAGCGCTGGGCGTCCTAGCTTGGGTGGCAGCGGGAAGAGCAACGGCGGTGGTACCGGTAACGGCGGCGGCGGCGGCAGCAGCAGCAGCGGCGGCAGCAGCGGCAGTAGCAAAGGGGCGAAGGACGGGTCTGGCCGCGCCTCGCCATCGCTAAAAAGGCCGAGGGAGAAAGCCGCGATGACGTCTCCCGGCGCGCGCGAGGCAACATCGACAGCGTCTTCTGCTTCTACTGGCGGTGGCGCCAGAAAACCTGGAGCGGGGGCGAAAGGGGGCTCAGCAAGCGGGGGTAGGACTTCGCCACCTCCCTCGGCCTCGAGAGACGCAGCGCCTGGGAAGAGCGGAGGGGCTGCGGCGGGCGCGGAGAAGGAGAAAGGGGGGAGGAAGGAGGGGAAGGGCGAGGGGCGGGATGCGGCCGTGGAGAAGGGAGACGTCAAGAGGAAGGCGGCTACGGTACCCGGCGGCGACGCGAAGAAGAAGAGCAAGGTGGGCTGTTTGTCGCCCTCCCTTGCAGCCTCCCCCCCCCCCCCCCCCCCCCCACGCCCCGCGCCGCCATATAACAATAACCA
>MEHQ01001328.1:15143-34473 GCA_008828725.1 Saccharina japonica | reverse complement strand
TTTTTTTTTGTCCATCCCATTTATTATCTTCGCCCTTCCTTTCTCTCTCCTCCCTAGTCGTAACTCAGATCCGGGGTCACAAAGTAGGCTCCTCTCCCTCCTCCCCCACTACGGTTCTTGCCTTGCATTTTTATCGCGAGAAGACTTCAGCCTTTCCTTCCCTCGTCGACTCGCATCGAATTGTGCCTACCCACGCTACTATTAATTGGCGCTCTCAGCAGTTGATTCCGTTTATTATTTATTTTTGCAAATAAACTCAAAAGTCCGACCCACGTGAGATTCGAACTCCAGACATCAACGTTCAGAAGCGTTCGAGGTTACCTCTAGACCATCGGGGCGACCGACTGATCTCTGTGTCGTATGGCCCCCCGTAATAGATGTGCTATGTTGTCATGTCATGTCCCCATTACATGCGTTCCTCTGTCTGGTGGACTGGTGTGTCGTATGGCCCCCCGTAATAGATGTGCTATGTTGTCATGTCATGTCCCCATTACATGCGTTCCTCTGTCTGGTGGACTGGGCTGGTCGGGGAGGGGTTGTCTTAGATTTCTGTCTGTCCGTTTGTTTGTGACTGTTTCACGATCTAGATCGTGTAGCATAGGCTCTATTAATAGTAGCTTGCCACCGCGACATGTTGCGCAGAAAATATCCCCTAGGTCATCCAGAGTACACCGGCTCTCCCCCGGAGATGTGAGCTAGATCGCTACAGATCGACATCACTCTGTCTGCCGTGAAAGGTGTACTAGTAGACCACGAAGTGGGAACGACGATAAGTCTGATGTGGGGATTTTTTGTTTTGTTTGGGTTTTACGTTTTGGGTTTTGGTTTCTGGGTTTGTTTGTTTTAGTTTCTTGTTATTTGTTGGTACTATACGTGTGGTTAGGGTTTTGGGTTTTGGGTTTAGTTTTTAAGCTTTTTATTGGTAGCATGCGGGTGGTTAGGGTTTTGTTTTGTGTTTAGTTTGTGTGTGTTTTTAGTATTATTTTTGTTCGTGTTTGTATTGTACACGTACTTGTACTATTATTAAGTGTGGTGTGTGCGTGTGAGTGTGCGTGCGCGCGGGTGCGTGTTGTGTGCTTGTAGAATACCAAAATATGCGTGTGCCTGTAATTGCGCTTGCTCTGTGTTGGTGTACGTATGTGTGCGAGTATTGTCTTCTACGCTGCTACGGAAAACACCAGATGCCGGTATGCCTTATTTTGTTTGTGCATGTTGTCTGTGTGTGCGAGTGTTTTGTATTCATACACATATTGTACATGTCTGCATTATGGGGTGTGCCGTGCTTTTGTGAACGTACATGTAATGCGGGCTGTTTTTTCGTGCGTTGACGACGGCGTTTTCCGCTTTTGCTCGTCCGTTCCTATCTTTCCCCTTTTCCCGCAGGTACGATGAGGACGGCTCGGTGGAGTGGATGAACCTACCCAAAGAGCCAGCCATCGTCGCGAGGCAGGTGGTCTGGGTCAAGATGCGTTCGCACCCCTGGTGGCCTGCCCAGGTGATTGAAACCCGTCGTGTTGTTATATGGGTGTTGATGGCGACGCCCAAATACCCCCCACCTCGCTTTTTTGCTGTGCTTGTTGTTCGTGGTGGTGGTCGTGGCCGCGGGGTTGGTTTTGGTGATGTTGGTGTTGGTCATGATATTGTTGGTGTCGGTGGTGGTTAGAGTGGGTGTTCTGCGTTGGTGTCGGTGTTGTCGGTGGAATTGTTGGTGATGTTTTTTTTTATTGATGGGACGGGCATTAGTTGTTGTTTGTTACTGCCATCCATTTGTGAAGCATATTGTGCTCAAGGCCGTCTAAAGTCGGGGGAATGTAAGGGCATGCCTTACTTTTGACCTGTGTCAAGCCGGAGATCTGCGCCGTCCGACCGACCGACAATGTACGAAAATATGGTATTTGTGGTATGTTGGTATGCCTTCTTCCGCCAGCGCGCAAATTCGGCGACAGTTACAAATATCCATATCACCGGCGTGAGTGTCTAGCGAGAGCTGTGCGCCCTTTTTATTATCTCCACTCTGAACGGAAATGTAAAGACCGTTTGGTCTTCATATTAGTGTCTAATCGGTCCTTATGTTTCCGTCCAGTGTGGTATACAGTACAGGACACCTATTAATAATAAGAAACAGGAAATATGGTCCAGGTTGGATTTCTTACTTCAAGAGAGGTTGCTTTCTACACTGATTTCAAGATAACCACTCCCGAATTTCTTATTTTACTGTCAATTTCAGCCTGCCTTTTATCATTAGGTGTCCTTTACTGTCTACCAGGTATGTCATACGTTTATAAAAACGGCATAATTGTATGTTGAATGTTTGTCTCGGCGTGCAGGTGTACATGCCGTCGGGGGAGAAAGCGATGCAAGAAGGAATGATCGAGGTCAAAGAGCGACACGCCTTCGTGGTCTTCTTTAAAACCGACGAGAGCGGCTTCGTCCCAGTTGGCCAGGTGAGCCCATATAACCCGCAGACACAAAAAAAAACTCCCCCCCCCCCCGGTTTTTTTTTCCCCTCTGGTGCTGCATCCTGCTAAAAAAAAAAAAAAAAATCGTCGACTGCTGTGTACTCGGCACGTCTTCTTTATTCAGCTTGCACCATTGTTTTGTTAGTTGACTTGGAATTGAGGAATTTTTGAGACTTGCAACAAGCACGCGCGATCTTTTTTGTTTGTTCATAGACATGAAGTTGTGAAGCTTGGAATTTTCCTTGCCTCGCCTTGCCTTGGCTTGCCTTACCTTGCAGTTTCATCGTCCCACTCAACGTCAGGTCAAGCCGAACCCAGTCTAAAGAGCATCGAACCCCCCCCCCCCCCCCTTCGCTTGTCGGCGTGCTTCTCGTACACTAACCCCCTTCCCTCCCCTCGCCCCCCTTCCCTGCTTCACGCCCCTGTACTGTTCTCCTTGGTTATGGTGACGCTCTTTCTCGTGATTTTTCAGAACGCCATTGACAGCTTCGACTCTCGACCAGACCTGATGAACCCGACCAAAAAGCTTTCCAAGGGGCTAGAAAAGGCTATTGCGGCGGCGAAGGCGGAGATAATTAAGATGGCCGAGGTAAGCTACACCAGGGTATATAGGGATGTACGGCCGGTCATACGACTACGGCCATACATGACATGAGTACCCCCCCTTCGCCTTCGAATACACACAGGCCGCTGAGGATAGCGCGAAAGAGGTTTACGCCAACGAGGGGAAGGAAAAGCCGCGAGACCCCTCCCCGCCACGGCCTCCCGCCAAGAAAAAACCCAGACTGAAAAAGGACCTTGGAGGCGGTAGCGGAAGCGGTAGCGGTGGCGGTGGCGGTGGTCACAAAGCGGGGAAAGGGGGCGGGGTTCCCCGTCCCCCTCCCCCCCCCAGGGGGAAAAAGGGCGAAGTTTCGGCTGCTACGGCCAGAGGAAAGAAAGGGGACGGGGACGCTCAGAGGCCCAAGAAGGCGGGGTCTTCGAAAGCTAAGGGTGGTGGCATGTCGGTGGTGTCCGGGGGAACAGCAGGCGCCACCGGTGGCGGTAGCGGTGGGAGTAGCGCTAGCGCTACGGGCGCCGATCGAGACCGAGCCTTGGCTCTGGCGAGGGCGGGGGGGGTTAAAGGGGGGAAGGTGGGCGGTGCTTCGAGCGCGGGCGGGGGCGGGGAGGGAGCCTCCCCCGCCGCTGCTGCCGCCATTGCCGCCACCGCTCTTGTGCCTGCCGCTGCGGCGGGCGCTACTGCTGGCGCTGCCGCGGCGGGGTTGAAAAAGCCGGGTAGCCATCCTCCAGGAATGGCGACGAACAAGAAGACCCCGGCTTCCAAGGGGAAGAAGGGCGGGGTCGGGAGCTCGGGCCTTAAGTCTTCAGCAGCAGCAGCAGCAGCAGCAACAGCACCAACAGCAGCAGCCGGAAAAACAACAGCAGCAGTAGCAGGGGGAGGTGGCGGTGGTGGTGGCGATTCCAAAGACGCTTCTTCTGCTACTGGTGGTGGCAGAGGTGGGAGTGACGGGAGTGGTGGGGGGAGGGGTGGTGCTGGGGACGCTAGAAAAGGCGGAGGAGGTGCGAGTGGTACTGCCGGCGCCGCGGGGAAGGTTGGAGCCGCGGCGAATCTCAAGGCGGATGCTGGACCGGGGGACGCTGCTGTTAGAAAAAGCGATGGCTCGGGACCAAAACCGACCACCGGGGGCGTTGGCGTTGGTAGCAAAGGAAGCGGCGGGTCGGATGCTAAAAAAGGCGTCGCTTCTGCCTCGAGCGTCAACCCTAAGGGGGGTTCCGGAGTGCCCAGCCTTAAACCAGGTTCAGGTGCGTCGAGCCTTAAGGGCAGTAGCGCCGCCTCCGTCGACGGTAGGAAAGGCGTAGCCTCCACTTCAGCGTTGAAAGCAGCTGGCGGGACGTCGAGCCTTAAGCCAGCCCCGGGAAGCCCAAGCCCTAGAAATGGGGGCGGCGCGTCTCGCCCGAAGGCTGCCGCTGCCGCCGGGGGGGCGATGCAGTCGAACTCCCAGACGTTTGCCAGGATGTTGTCGAACCTTCAGGCGACTCCCGGAATGCTGCCGAATTTCAAGGCGGCTCCCGGAAAGCCGAGCCCCCCTAAAGCTGCCGCCGGAGGTGTCGCCCGGGAGGCTATCAGGAAAGGCGGAAGCGCGAGCAGCCCTGGGGCTGCCGCCGCCGCCGGAGCTGGGGCCGTTAAAAAAGCCGCCGGTGGGTCGAAGCAGCCCAAGACAGGTGCCGGACGGCCGAACCCTAAGACCGTCGCCGGAATGATGTCGGAACTTGAGGAAGTCGGTGGGATGTCGAGCCTCAAACCAGCAGCTGCTGCGGGAGCCTCGCGCCCCAAAACGCTCGCCGACATGATGTCGAACCTAAAGGCGGCTGGAGGGATAGCTAACCTGAAAGCAGCCCCCTCCGGGGTGGCGGGCTTAAAAGCCGGTGCCGGAGCGTCGAGCCTCAACCCAGCATCTCCGAAAACGTCGAGCCTTAAGCCAGCATCTCCTGGTGCTGCAGAAGCAGCGAAGAAGGGCGGAGCGGGAGCCTCGAGCGGCAAAGACTCACCCTTTCCGGGAGCGAAAATGCCGGGGGCCCCCGAATCGAAAACGCCTGCCAGCGCATCCTCGAAAACCCCGAAAGGAGGCGGGTCATACGCGGCGCCCAAGAAGACCGGGAAATCTCCGAACCTCAAGAAAGATGGAACTCCCAGGAGGCCCGCCAAGAAAGCTATCAAACGTGTGTCGGAGGGGGCGGCGGCGGCGAAGGGCGGGGCAGGGGTAGGGGCGAAAGCAGGCGGGGGAAGGGGGGGGTCGAAAGCCAGCGAAGGGAAGGGTAAGTCGTCTTCCACCGAGGCGGGGCGGGATCGTGGCGCGGAGCCGCTGTCCGGTTGGCGCATGCCGAAGGGGTGGCTGGAATCCGCTGCGGCCGCCGCCACCGGGGGTAGTAACCGCGGTGGTAGTGGCGGCGGTAGCGGCGGTAGCGGTGGTGGTGGTGGCGGCGGAAATATGGGTACCACCGTGGGGGATGCCCTCCGTGCGAGGGTGGAAGGCCTGCCGCCACCCCTGGCCGTCTCGGAGAGGTCTGGTTACAGTGGTGGCGGCGGCGACGAGGGGGAACAAGACGAGGACGATGACATGTCCGGAGCCGCTACCAGCGGTGCCTTCGGCGCTGCCACCGCCACCTCCAGCGTAGCCTCGGGACGCACGTGGCGGAGCGGTAGCGTTGCGAGCGACGACAGAGGCAGCACCGCGTTTGGTGGCGACTCTGAAGACGGCGGGAGCATGTTCGGGGACAGCTGCAGTGTCGCGGGGAGCGTCGCCGGCAGCGTTACCGACAGCGCGGCGGGAGACGCGGACGCTGATAGCGTCGGGAAACCCGCAGGGCGGAGCGGCGGCGGCGGTGGAAGAGGTCGTGGTAGCCGCGGTGGAAAAGGAAGCCGCGGCGGCGGCGGCGGGCGTAAGGTGGTTCGGAATGTCGCGCCGGCGGGCGGGGCCGGGCCTAAGCGCAGCCGCGGCGGCAGTAGGGCTGGGTCGGCCTCCAAGAGGAGCAGGAAGTCAGCGGAGGGGAGCGGGGGCAAGGGTAAGCCGAAGGACCACGAAGGGTTCGCACTTGTCGGTAAGACGATCAAGCTCCACAGGGACGACGTGGACTACCCGAACGGGCGGTGGTGCGTGGCGGACGTCCAGCAGTGGAGCGTCTCCCAGCGCAAGTTCCTGCTGGCCTATCGGGGGCGAGGGTCAGCGTGGCTGCCGCCCGGGTGGCTGGAGCTGAAGGAGAAGCGGAAGGTTCAGGTTATCACGGTCGCGGCTGCCGAGGTGTGTGGTCCTGCCCGGGGCTTGCGTAGTGTGTGGTCAAGCCGTGCCCGTATGTAATGTTTTCAACGGACGATGGTTTTATGGTGGAAGGGCGTTCCATTGTCGACGTTTTTTTTTTTTTTCAACGTGGCGGGAAAGAAATCACGATCGGTGAGCGTGTGTGTGTGTGTGTTTTTTTTTCTGTGTTCGATACATATGCATGCCGCGGAAGGGGTTGAGAGCGGTGTGAAGTGTGCGTTCATCCCACCAACCTCAAACATGTACTCCACCTGACTGCGTACACGGGATTATTGCCATCCCACCGTCCTATCGGTCACCGAAAATCGGGGTGATCGGTCTTTGTGGACGGTGTGTGAAGGCCCCTTTCGGCCTTTGCCCTTATTTGTGCTGCACTGTACATGGCAACATATTCCAGTCTAGTTCCAAGTGATTTGTCCCAAATACGGGAGTGCAGCCCTAAAGGGTCTATTCGCTACGTATTTTTTTGGTGTAAGGGGGTCGGTCAATAAAGGAGTCAAGCCACGGTCTCCTGCATCTGTGATTAATCCATCCGGCTTGCGCGGAGTCGTTTCTCACTACTGCCCGTCGTCCCCTCCCTTTTGTCTCTTTCCCGCCCCTTTCCTCCCCCCCCCCCCCCCTTCTCCTCCTCCCCCTCCTTTTCCCCCAAGGGCCCTGCCGCGCTGTTCAACTTCGCGGGGCACATCCCGGGAATCGGCTCCCGCAGCAGCACCCGCTGCTCCCCCCTCGACGTTCTCGAGGTCGCGGCTGCCGTGGTCGCTTCCTCGGGAAGCCAGGCCTCCGCCTCCGCCAGTGGAACTCCAAAGGCGGAGCAGGACGCCGCGGCAGCGGCGTTGGTGAAGGCACGTGCAAAGGGTGGCGATAAAGCAACAGCCGCCTCAGCGATGAAGGCAGAGCCTGTGGGCGACGGTAAAACGGCGTCCATGGAGGTGGAAGCTAAGGGTGACAGTGGTAACACGGAGGTGGGGGCGGCGGCGGGGGGGAGGAGCCCGGCGGTGACATCTGGCTCGGCGCGACAAGCGGACGGAGGGGTGGGGCAGGAGTCGGCGGGCGGTTTGTCGGTGTTGGCTGGGCTGGCGGTGCTAGCTGCAGCTGGCGAGACGGCGGCGGCGGCGGCGGCGGCGGCAGCGGTAGGAAAGGCGAAAGAGGGGGGTAAGGGTAAGGGGGGGGCAGAGGTGGCATCGAAAAAGGCGGTGTCAGCGGAGATGGCGGCGGTGGCGATTACGGCTGACAGAGCAAAGAGCGGAGGGGCAGGGAAGGAGTCGGCGGGGAGTGGGTCCTCGCCGGCCGACGGTACGGTCACTGGATCCGATGAGTCGCTGACAGCGGCTGCCGCTTCGTCTGCCGGAGCTAAAGAGAAAGAGACCCTGGCCGTGGTAGCAGTCGGTGCTGCTGCTGGTGAGGCCGGGACTGGTGCTGGTGCTGGTGCGGCTGCTGGTACTAGTGGTGCTGCTGCTTCAGCTGCTGATGGTGCACCTGCTGCAGCTTTGGCAACCGCTGGCGATGCGGTGGCTGGCAAGGATGAGAAAGAGGTCTCATCTGGCGTCCCTGTTGGTCCCGCCGCGGCCGTGGCCTCTAAAGACGGGGGGTTGTCGCCGCCGGCTGGCAAAGCGGCAGACGAGGCGCGGACTGCTTGCAAGGAGAGCCCTGCCACTCCTACCGCCCCTCCGGCCGCCACCGCCACCACCGCCACCCGCATTGCTGACGGTACTGGTGCTCTACCGAGCAGCGAGGAGGAGGGGCGAAGAAACGTCGAAGGTGGCGGCAGCCCTGAGCGGGAGACGGCCGATGAGGGGTCGACGGCGGCGGCAGGGGTTTCCGCGCCAGGTTTTGTGGAGACAGAAGGCAAGGCTGTCACGGCATCGACGGCGAGTAAGGCTGGAGCTGAAGCTACAGCAGCCGTGGCGGGCAAAGCGGCCGCGATGGTCACGGCATCTACTGATAAGGCGAAAGCTACTGATACGGGGAAAGCTACTGATGCGGGTAACGCTACTGATGCAGTGAAAGCTACAGAGGCTACGGTAGTGACAGCGAGTAAGGCAGCCGGGGTAAATGGGGCAGCCACGAAGGCTAGCGAAGCAACGAAGGCTACCGACGGTGCGGAACCGTCGGCAAAGGCGGCAGCAACAGCAGCAGCCGGTGAATCTACGGAAGCGACACTAGCGGCGACACCTACTGAAGCTGCCTCAACCGCGGCATCTACGGAAGCTACTGGGGCTACGAAAGCTACTGAAGTCACGAAAGCTGCTGCAACCACGAAACCTAGTGATTCTTCAAAAGAGACCACTGAAGCCACGAAACCTACTGAAGCTTCGAAAGAGGCTACTGAAGCTGCCAAAGCTACTGAAGCTGCGAAAGAGACTACCGAACCCACCAAAGCTACTGAAGCTACCAAAGCTACTGAAACTACCAAAGCTACTGAAGCTGCCGAAGCTACTGAAGCTACCAAAGCCACTGAAGCTACCAAAGCTACTGAAGCTACCAAAGCTACTGAAGCTACCAAAGCTACTGAAGCCTCGAAAGCTACTGGCTCTTCAACAACCGCGGTGTCAGGGGCGACGCCGGCGCAGGCAGCGGCGGTCGAGACGACAGACGCTGCTCCGACCACCACGGCGGTGGCCACAACATCCACAGAAGCTACGAGAGCCACCGAAACTACCTCGAAACCCGCGACAGCTTCTACGGTCGAGACCGATCCAGCGAAAGGCACGGACGAATCTACACGGACCGCGGGACTGTCCCTGGTGGCAGCGGCAGCGGCGGCGGCAGCGGCGGCAGAAACTCAGGTGGAGGTAGCGAAAGTGGGAACCACGGGGGCAGGCGGAGGGGGAGAGGGAGGGGTGGGCGCCAAGGCGAAGCGGTCGGCGGAGGATGTCGAGATGACGGATGTACCGGCAGCAGGAGGAGCAG
This sequence comes from Saccharina japonica, assembly GCA_008828725.1. Taxonomy (NCBI): domain Eukaryota; class Phaeophyceae; order Laminariales; family Laminariaceae; genus Saccharina; species Saccharina japonica. The sequence continues at coordinate 25,289 of MEHQ01001328.1, read as the reverse complement.
CAGCAGCAGCAGCAGCAGCCCCGGTGGCGATTTTGAAGGTGGAAGGGGCGACGGCTGCGACCACAACGACGACACAGCATCCCGACGGAGATGTGCGGATGGAGGACGCGCCGGAAGCTTCAGCCACAGCGGCGGCGACGGCAACGACGGCAGCAGCGGCAGCGGCGGCAGCGGCAGCGCCGGGGACAACGGCGCGCGAGGAAGGTACAGCCGCGGTTAAACCGGAAGCGGCGGAGGTCGCGGGGGCTTCGGTGGCGGAAGAAGAAACCAAGGGGAAGGTGTCGGCTGCCTCGAAGGTGGCGGGAGAGGAGGGGGCGACGGCAGTATCGGGGGCAGTAGGGGAGGCGCAGCCGGCGGGTGCTACCTCGTCGTCCCCGTCCTCGGGGGGGGCGATGGTCGTGGCGGCGGCGGCGACGGCGGCGGAGAAGGCGGCGAAGGCAGGGGTGGTCGCGCCGCGGGGGCTTGTTCGGCGGGATGGGGACTCGGGCGCGGCCTGTAAGATGTGCAAGTCGAAGTGGGACCGGGACAAGACCCTGGTGTGCTGCAAGTGCCTCATGCACTACCATCCGGGTTGTCTGGACCCGCCGATGACGCCTCGAGAGGTAACGTTCGTGGTGTAGAGCAGGCGGGGTTGCCGGGGTGGTGGGGGGGGGGTTAGGAGGGTTCGCCCTTTTTGAACTGCCTTTTTTTTTGGGTGACAAACTCCTTTGGGGGGGGGGGGGGGTGGGGTGATTTTTCGGTGGTAGAATGGCTAGCCCTCTTGTCTTAACCCCGTTGGAGTAAAAATGACGAAACGCACATGCCAATTCCGGCATTGGCCACACGCAGCAACCCTTGGTCTGGAGTGGGGCGAGGAGGTGGCCAATTGAGTGCCCAAGCCGCTCTAGGTGTATTTCAACCCAACGGGTTGTATTGTACGATACGCAGAATATTGATACCGTACTACTGGTACTGCGACGCCCTCACATTTTTTACTAGGAACATCGACGCTTACTTGATGTAGATTGAAACGCAGTTCCTTGTTTATTGGTCGCAACGGTGCAACACGTGAGTCCTGTAGGGCTTCACTACCCTGCCCCCCCCCCCATTAGTTCTCCAGTTTTTGTCAAAAGCCTTTGACGGTGGTTTATCTTAATCCTCTATCTTTTGCCCCCCCCCCTCGAAAGGGATGCTTGGCCAATGGTCAAATGACTAAGGCAAGCAACAAATGAGTACGCCCCCCCCTCCCCCCCGCCCCCCCTCTTCTCCCCGTTGCTCAACCCGATGCGCTGGCGTCTCCGCCGGGCCAGCTGAACTTGTATGGCCAGGGGCAGGAGGCGTGGTGCTGCGACTACTGCCAGACGTGCATCGGGTGTGGGAGAGGCAACGAGGACGAGCTCAAGAAGGGGGGCAACCCGCTCATGTGCACGGAGCGAGGGAAAGTCCACCACGCGCACCTTGACGCGCCGGAGGGGTCGGAGCCCGGGCCGCGTGCGAACGAGAAGGTGGGGTTAGGGCTGGGGGTTGAAGTTGATGCTTAAGTTGAAGTTCAGGTTGGGGTGTGCATATTGTATTCTTGTGGGCGGGGTCACATCCGGGTAAAATATCAGGTCCGGGTGGGATCATTTACGGAGCTGAGGTGATCACACCCTGACCTAACCCCTAACTAACGGGGTCTGATGCCACCCGGGTGTTACCCCGCCCACGAGGTGGATACACATAATTTGTATCCTGCAGATGAGGAATCTACCTTCCCTGAACGATGTAGCAGATCGTGACGTTGGAACCGATTGTCTGCTCGAGGCGTGGGAGTTGCATGGTTGCGGTTGGTTACGGTTCTCCCTCCGGTGTCGGCGACTCAGTTGGTCACTGTTCGTTTTATTTTCGGTTCGTTTTGTCGCGTTTCGTTTTCCCCGTTTCGTGTCGCTTCGTTTTTACGGTGTATCGTTTCGTTCCTCTTCCTTCCTTCCTTCCTTCCTTCATTTTTTTTTATAATGTCGTTTCGCTTCTCCCCCTTTTGTTTTATTTCGTTTCGTTTTGTTTTGTTTCACGTTATTTCATTTATTTCGGTTCGTTTTTGTTGCGTTTCGCGTGATTTTGTGTTTCGTTTCGTGTTGTTCGTCTCGTTTCGTTTCGTCCGTTTTTGCTGTCCCTGTTTTTGCCCAGATCTGGCTCTGCGAACCTTGTGGTGTAAAGTACACGAAGCGTAACTACTGCCCCACGTGCGGAGTGACGTACGATGAGGCCGACAATTCCGTGAAGGCCGTCGGCTGCTCGGCTTGCGAGTTTTGGGTGCACGCCGCATGCGCCGGGCTGTCTTCGGTGGGTGTTGTTGGTGGTGGTGGTGATGGTGGTGGTGGTGGTGGTGGTGGTGGTGGTGTTGGTGGTGTTCTTGTTGTTCAGTCCGTGGCTGTTGTTGGTGTTGTTGGTGGTGGTGTTGCGTGTGCTGGGTGCACGCCGCGTGTGCAGGGCTGTACCCGATAGGTGGTGGTGGTGGCGGTGATGGTGTGGTTTTGTTATTGTTGTTGTTCTTGTTGGGGGAGGAAGTGGTGTTATTATTTGTATTTTGTTATTGCAGTCGATGGTGATGTCGGTATCGTTATTGCTACCGCTTTTTGTTACTGCCATCGTTGTTATCTAGCCCGTGCTTGTGATATCTGGAGGTGGTGGTGGTGATGGTAACGTTATGGTCGTTTTCCGCTGTCGGTGTCGTTATGCCGCTGCATGCTAATAGCCCTTATCAGGATCACTATCCGGTTTCCGTTGTCATTGCTTTATCATTGTTGTCTTTTTCGTCGCTTGAACGTTCTTTTTGCCGTCGTCGTGAATTCTGTTTTTTTTTTTTTTTTTTTGTTCCTTCCCAATGGCGCAGGAGGATTACCAAATGCTCGTGGACGGCTTCGGGGGCGAGTTCCTCTGCCCCGTGTGCAGGGACCGAGCGATGGCGCATATGCTTGGGGACTTGCAGGTGACAAAATAGAACGCCGCGTCAGATGTATTTGATTGTGGTGGTGGTGGTTGGTGATTGGTGGTTGGTGAGTGGAGGATTGGTGGGGCGGAGAGTTGTTGGGGGTCGGTGTTGTCGTGGTTGGGGATACAGGCGATTTCTGGTCGGTTGTTTGATGGTTTGTGGCTGATGAGTTGTGATCCGGCGTTTGCTGGTTGTTGAGTCGTGAATGGGGATTGGTGGTTGGTGATTCATGACTCGATTGGAGGGGGGCAGTACAGCCAGCCAGCAATGGTAGATGGTAGCCAGACACCTTTGACCAGGGCTTGTCCAGAGAGCTTCCGCGCATTTGAGCTCCTGCGAGCTGGTCTTTGAAATGAAGAAGTGTTGGTTCGAACAACACAACACGATCATAGACTTCGAAGTGACTTCTACTACAGCATACATGCACCATGTAGGCGACGCCCTGTTCAACGTTCGAGTGCCTTTCTCACGCCCCGTTTTCCCTCCTTTCTTCTTTCCTCCCTCCCTCCCTCCCTCCCTCCGTTCCTCCATTTCACCCCTCCTCCCTCTCTCCCTCCCTCCCCCCCTCCCTCCCTCCCACCCAGCATCGAACTTTACTGGCACGCCTCCCTCCCCCCTCCGTTCCTCCATTTCCCCCCCCCTCCCTCCCTCCCTCCCTCCCCCCCTCCCTCCCGCCGTTCCTCCGTTTTACCCCTCCTCCCTCCGCCGCGTTCCGTGTTCCATTTTCCGTTTTCCGTGTCCCCTTTTCGGTGTCCCGTATAACATGTTCCCATGTACCATATTCCGTGCTCCATGGTCCGCGTTCCGTCCTCTTCCCTGTTTTTCTGTTCGGGTTGGGTATTTCATTTCTTGCTGATTTTTGTGGGTGTTGATGCTGGTCTTCGTGGGCGCAGCGAGCGGATGTGGTGGGAATGTTCGCTCAGCCGGTGACCACTGCCATCGCCGCCAACTACTTCTCCGTGAGTCCATCTGTCCTCTCTCCTCTCTCAAGACTATCCTCATATGTATACATTTTTTTCATGTGCTGCGGTTGAATCGTCGGCTCGGTGTTTTCTTACGACCGATCTACGTACGTTTTTTGTTTCGGTTCGGTTCGGTTCGGTTCGGTTCGGTTCGGTTCGATTCGATTCGGTTCGGTTCCGTTCCGTTTGTGTCGTTTTGTTTCTGTTCGTTCAGTATGGGTTGTTATGTTTTTGTTTCGTTTTGTTCATGTGGTTTGGTTCGGTTTCTGTTGGTTTGGTTTGGTTTGGTTTGGTTTGGTTTGGTTTCATGCCGTTTCATTTTATTTCGTTCCATGTAATGTCACGTCAACGTCGTCGGTTGGCTACACTCTTCGACGGCCGTCAAGGAACCCCGACGCCACGAGTACAAGTAGTAAATAAATGTCTCAATAGGCTTCGTCGGAGCAAAACAAACTGGTCCGTCAACCGTCAACCTTCCCTTTCTTGTCGCTTCGTAACATGACGTTTGGTAGCTACAACTCATATGTTTGAGTCCAAATAGGCCTTGACGGGGGCGATAACAGGACCGTAAACCTGCCCCTTCGTGTCGTGTCGTTTCGTTTCGTTTCGTTTTTTTGCATGCCGTTTCATTTCCATTCATGCCGTTTCGGTTCGTGCGGAGCAGGTGGTGAAGGAGCCGATGGACCTCAAGACCATGGGGTACAAGGTGCAACACGGCAAGTACAAGACGCTGCAGGAAATGCGCGACGACTGCGAGCTCATGTCCAAGAATGCTCTAATCTTCAACCGCGCTCCGGGAGAGGTGGGTCGGAGTTGTAATTATATTGATTGGCGTTTGATACTCCCGGGAAGGTCGGGTGGGTGGGTGGGTGAGTGGGTGGGTGGGTGGATGGGTGAGTGAGTGAATGAGCGAGTGACGGCGGCAGGATGTTTCAATACGGGCACGACTTGATCGTCGTTGCAAACCCAGAAGGAATGCCTATACCCTCGCCGGCACCCCCCCCCCTTTCACCGTGTCCCCTTGTTGCCACCCCCTACCGTTTCTCACCCTCCCTCCTCCTCCTCCTTCTCCTCCTCCACGCCCCTCTGCTCCCCTTGCCCCCGTCCCAAAAGTACCACAACCGAGCCCGAAACTACTTCAAGATCACGCAGATCGCCTGGGACACGCTGCAAGCGCAGCCGGCAAACATGAGCCCCTCCGCGGCCGCCGCCGCCTCCGCCGATTTGGTGGCCGCGACGGCGGCCAAGGCGGCCGCTGCCGCGGCGGCGGTGTCAGTATCAAAGGCAAAGTCGTCGAAGCGCCGGCCGTCGTCCACCAAAGCAGCAGCTGCTGCTGCGGCGGCGGCTACCGCCGCCGCTACGGCGGCTGCCGCCGCCACGGCTGCCGCTGCTATTGCAGCGGCCGGCAGCGCCACTGCAGCCGGTCAGGCTGCTGCTGGAGGCGTACCGGGGGCGGCGGGGACAGGGGTGACGGCAGCGGCCGCCGCGGCGGCGGCGGGGGGCGTGGTGGCGGAGCCCGTGAAGAGCAAGTCGCACCCGTATCAGACGAAGCCGGGAATCCACGCGGAGGCTGTGCACGAGCTGCAGCTGCTGTCGAGGCCGAAGACTGTGCGTGTGCCCGGGGCCGGGGTGCGCAAGGACCTGTTGACGGGGACGACGAAGGTGCGCGCGCTTGCGGGTTTTGGCGGTGGTGTTGGTAGTCGCCAACCCACCTAATGTATTTAGCTCTTTCCCCCGTACATTGAATAGTCGATGGCAATGGTGCACGAGTAGTAAGAGCCGTTGCAAGGCGTGGATCGGCGCCTGCCCGCCGGAAACGCACCAGTCGTACGGCATTGTGTATCGGTAGTATTGGCGGTGCCGTTTCCGTTGGTGTTGGTGGTGTTGGTGGTGGTGGTGATGTTAGCCTTCGTGTTCGCTTTGGCGTTGGTATTAGGGCGGGCGTTAGCGTTGTTGGCATTAACGTAGGCGCCAGTGTTAGCCTTAGTCTTAGCCTCGGCGTTAGTGCTAGTCTTAGGGTTAGTCTTGGCGTTTGTCAGCGTAGCCTTAGCGTAGTGTTAGCATTAGTGTTGGCGTTAGCTTTGACGCTGGCGTTGGTCATTCGACTTACAGAGGTCGACCGTGTGTTGTGGGCCCCGCCCTTCCCCGAAGAGTAGAACGAGTGCTTAGTCACTGTAGCCGCTCTTACACGAGCTGCAGCTGCTGTCGAGGCCGAAGACTGTGCGTGTGCCCGGGGCCGGGGTGCGCAAGGACCTGTTGACGGGGACGACGAAGGTGCGCGCGCTTGCGGGTTTTGGCGGTGGTGTTGGTAGTCGCCAACCCACCTAATGTATTTAGCTCTTTCCCCCGTACATTGAATAGTCGATGGCAATGGTGCACGAGTAGTAAGAGCCGTTGCAAGGCGTGGATCGGCGCCTGCCCGCCGGAAACGCACCAGTCGTACGGCATTGTGTATCGGTAGTATTGGCGGTGCCGTTTCCGTTGGTGTTGGTGGTGTTGGTGGTGGTGGTGATGTTAGCCTTCGTGTTCGCTTTGGCGTTGGTATTAGGGCGGGCGTTAGCGTTGTTGGCATTAACGTAGGCGCCAGTGTTAGCCTTAGTCTTAGCCTCGGCGTTAGTGCTAGTCTTAGGGTTAGTCTTGGCGTTTGTCAGCGTAGCCTTAGCGTAGTGTTAGCATTAGTGTTGGCGTTAGCTTTGACGCTGGCGTTGGTCATTCGACTTACAGAGGTCGACCGTGTGTTGTGGGCCCCGCCCTTCCCCGAAGAGTAGAACGAGTGCTTAGTCACTGTAGCCGCTCTTACTCTACCACCCCCCTCTCTCCCCGCCTCCCTCTCCCCCTTCCTTCACCGTTCACCTCCCCCCTCCCTCGCTATATACCCCCCTCCCCCCCTCCCTCCTCCCACTGCTGCCGTCCGTACTCCCATAACTACCTCCCGCCCCTCGCGCCCTACAGCCCATAAAGCTCCGGCCGCTGGAGAGCAACCCGGACCCTTCGCCCGTGGCCGGACTCGGCAAGATGCCGACGTCGGGGTGGATGAGTCGGCCGCACACTCTCATGATGCAGTGGCTGGACGTCTGCCTGTACTGCGGCAGTGCGGGGTGGGGACAGCAGGACACCGTCCCCTTACTCGCTACCGCCCCTGCTGGTGGACACCACGCGGACCCTTCCCACTCTGGTGGGGGCTCCGCCGAAGCAGGCTGTATCGCCGCATTGTCTGCTGTGGCTGGCGTTCCAGGGTGTGCTGCTGGGAAGGACGGGGTTTCTACTGCTTCGAAGGCGTTAGGGGTCGCTGGGGAGTGCCGGGAAGGAGGAGGTGGGGAGTGCGCGGGGGGAGGAGGCGGTGCGGGTTGCGGCGGGGGAGCGGGAGCGGGAGGGGACGGGGAAGGGTGTGCGCGCAAGGGCCAAGCGGTTTCTGCCAGTGGATCGGGGGAAGACCGTGTCGTCGAGGTTCGGCTGGGGGGGTCGTCGCCTCAGCGGAAGGAGCAGCCTCTGCAGCAGGTCAGCCCTAGGCTGTTCTGCGCCGACTGCGGGGAGTGCTTCCACAGCTGGTGCACGGCGGCGCCCGTCCGGACGATGGACACGAAGGCGGTGGCGGCTTGGCGATGCCCTAACTGCAAGGCAAGAAAGGCAGTGCTGCTTTTTGTATTTTTTTATGTTTCCCTTTTTTTTTGGGGGGGGGGGTTAAATGTGTTTTTTTTGTGTTTGGTGTATCTGACGTATATTTATGTGTAAGGTGTGTTTTCCATGTTTTTTTCGGTATCCCTACACTTACGCTATACCATGTACCACGTACATACCACTCTGTCCATACATATAAAACCCGTTATTATTGAATATGTATAAACGGTGCTTATATTTCTAGACAGAGTGGTATATATCTCGGTTCGAAGTGTCCCTTTTCATTTCGTGTCCTTGCTTTGTTGTTGTTTTGTTGTTTGGTTGTGTTGTCTTCTCTGTTTAGTGGTGATGTGCTCTACTACAGTTTTGTGTTGTGTGTTTCTGTGTTCCGTGTTTCACGTAATCGACCGCCAGTAAAAGTAGACACGCTGACGTTTCTGTTGACGTTGCCGCTCGTGTTGCTGACGTTGATAGTGCCGTTGTCGTTACCGTTGACGTTGTCTGTATGTCGTTACTCGGAGCATACAGACAAGCGCACAGCTACTAAAACACCCGCGCACCTTATTAACCTCGCAGCTCCACTATTTTTTGTTGATTGCTACCACGATAAACTTGTCTATACCTTTCTCCCCCGTTCCCCCCTTGTCTTTTTCTGACCTCTTTTTTCCCCCCGTTTTTTTCCCCCGTTTTTGGTGTCGTTTTTATGTTGTCGCTGTGTTGTCGCTNGAGCCCACCATGGAGCAAGGAAAACATCCATCCCCGTATGTTTTACACGCCATATTATGGTTATGATTACTGTGCTCCCCCCGTAATGGAACCTGTGATATCACACCTTAAGACCTCGGGAGATTTTCCAGCACAAAAAAAAGAAGAAAAAAACACCAGGGGGAGGATAAGGGCCGGAATAATCCATCCCAACGACTTGACCTGGCGGACTACTACCGTAACTCACTGACTGGATGCTTCATTTCTTGACTGACTGACTGACTGACTGACTGACTGACTGACTTCCTTGACTGACTGCCTTGTCTGACTGAATGAATGATTGACTGCCTTGACTGATTACCTTCAGCGGCTTAACGTGACTGGCTGTCTGTCGGTTTGTCTGTCTGGCTGTCTGACTGGTTACCTTCCCCGACGGACGGTCTTGAGTGAATACTGTTTATCTTGACTGAAGACCTTGACTTGACTTGACTGACTTGTCTGGCTGCTGGCTGGCATACTTGACTGATTGACTGCTTGACTGAATGCTGATTTGGCAGACGTGTTGACTGATTGACTGGCTGACTGCCTGTTTGTCTGACTGCTGATAGGCTAACGTATTGACCAATTAACAGCCTGAGTGTCGGTCTGACTGCGCCTGCCTGTTTGACTGCTGACTTGACCGACTGACATAACTGAATGGTCGGCTGGATGACTAACAGTCCGCCTCGCTGCTGATTGGCTAACGTGCCGACTGATTGACTGGATGAGCGCCTGTCTGTCTGACTGCTGATTGGCCAACGTATTGACTGATTGACTGGCTGACTGACAGACTGACCGACCGACGGCCCCACCATAAAACGGCGACAAGGCAGTCCTCCTTACAGCAACCTCTTGAGAACCGCAGCCGCGCTTGTGATTGAAAAAAAACTGCTTCAGCATAGCGTAGGGCCCTGTTTGCGATAGTAAAAGGGATAACCTCTCTGTTTCGGAAACGTAAAGTGCGTCTGGGTTCGAGGGTAAAACGGCAAAAGGCGCCGCTATATTTCCGAACAGAATGGGTATGTTTGGTCGCTTTCGACGGCGAATGTAGCGCCATTCCAACGCGTCTAATCCCGACACGCGAGACAGCTGCTACGGGGAGGCCCCATTACTCATAACCCAATGCGGACCCAAACAACCGCGCACCCCCCTATGCCTACACACCATATTCGATTATGATTACGTTATCCCTCCGTACAGTACGACGTAGCAGAGGGCGCTCACGTGTTGCCAAGTCGGCAGTCGTCCACCCGCACATCCACCAACGCAGGCTTCGCGAACACTTCGATTTCCCTGTCACGGGAGAGAGGGAAACGCGAGGGAGGGGATGGTGGTGGTGGTGGTGGTGGGGGGGTACTTCATTTTCATGCATGGCCGTAGTCGTATGACCATAGACCCTCGCATCCCTCCATTGCCGGGACGGAGGGGTGACTGATGTGGTGGAGGGGAGGTGACGGTGGCGGTGAGGGTCGTGGTGCTTTGTGGTAGCGGTGATTGTGGAGGTGGTGGTGGTGGTGGTGATGGTGTTGTCGGTGTCGGTGTTGATATTGGTGTGGTTGATATTTGTCGTGCTGATGTTGGTGTTGTTAATATTTTTGTCGTATGTTGAAGTTGGTACTGGTAGTGCTGGTTTGGTGGGTGCTGCCCCCCCCCCCCCCCGGGGGGGGGGGGGGTGGGGGGTTCGGGGGGGGGGGGGGGGGGGGGGGGTGCATTGGGTTTGCTGTTGGTGTCGTTTTTTTGTGTTGGCGCTGGTGGTGGTTTGGTGCGTGTTGGTTTGCTGCTGCAGGGGGAGGGGGTGTTGTGTTTGGTGTTGGTGTTGTTTTTTGGTGTTGGTGATGGTGGTTTGGTAGTGTTGGGCAGGGGGGGGGGGGG
>MEHQ01000805.1:190812-201715 GCA_008828725.1 Saccharina japonica | reverse complement strand
ATGGGCTACAGAGCCAAATCGTGTTTGGAGTTGAACTAAGTAGGGGAGGGGATTACTAAAAAAAGATGGAATTAGACCTCGAAACAGAGTTGAAAGGCAGGGGATTTGGGAAATTAAATAATTTCCGCGACAGAGCCCAGTAACTAAAGTCACTGGGAAAATTAAATAATTTCCGCGACAGAGCCCAGTAACTAAAGTCACTGGGAAACGATGATGCGACCCGGGCTTTGATTGATAAGATACTGCCCGTATACACGTGGGGGTGGAGCGTGACAGAAAGATACGGCTCACTCCTGTGTGGTGCTCATGATGGGCCTTTGACGACAGGTACTGGCTCTACTTGTGTGTATATTTGGTAACGTGGTGGTACGAGTGTACATTATCTTCCACCTTTTCCTTGACGACCCACGGTATAGGCACGTGGCTACACAGAGCACGTTTGACAGCAGCGTACATAAACACGATCATCGGATTGCTTCGGGTCCGGAGGCTGTTGGAGTGCTATACTGTGTTAGAGGGGGGGTGGTATAAGGGGGAATTGACTGAGGAGATGGTCTTTGGTATTGAGGATTTCGGGCGGCAGCAGCAGCAGCAGCAGCAGCAGCAGTATCGAGACACCGCGCAGCAGCAACAGCAGCAAACAGCAGCAGAAGTATGGAGGCACCTGGCCGCATCAGCCGCAACAGCAGCGGCGTTGGGGTGGAGGTCACAGTTATTAGCAGCAGCACCCACCTCAGCCGCAGCATCAGAGTCAACAGCATCAAAACCCAGGGAACACTGGTTGGACTCGTAACACCGGAAATGGCTGGTGCCAGTCCGAGTCCCCTCCGCCCCCAGGAGCGTCTGTGGGCGGGTTCTACATGTGCGAGCGTTGTGGTGCTCGAGGGCATATGGCCGCGATTTGCTTTGCCCCTAACAGCGTGTGCGATGGGTTCCTAGCTTATGGTCACAGGGCCAGGCAGTGTACTGCCCAGCCTACTATCGTCTACGCGCCGAACCACCGCTACGTGTTGCAGGCTGGAACGCCGGCGCTCCAGCAGCCGCAGGTACAGCCGGCAGTAGTGCCGAGGTCGACGACTAGGAGGGGTAGTGCTATGCCAGGGGAGAGCGAACTGCTTCGGCAGCAGATGATAAAGGACCTGATGTTGGAGATGGATGTCGTCAACAACGAAAGGGATTCCCGTAGTGCGGCTGCGCGCCAGGAGCTGTGGAACATGTATCATGGACCTCGACCGCGTACCTTCCTGCAGAAGCAAGCCTGGTGGGAAAGGTTGCAATTCGTCAAGCGACGAGCTGGAGGAATTGGTGTTCCGTACCGGAGCTTCGACGAGCTTGGTGTGGCTGCGTCCGAGACGCACGAGCTCGGTGGTGTGCGTGAGCCGCTAGCAGTGTCTGTAAAGCAGCAGCCTGAGCCTGAGGTAGAGAAGCACGCTGATGCCGTACAGCAACAACCCGAGGCTGAGGCGGAGGAGCTCGGTTTTGCTGAGGCTACGGTGGTGGAACTTGGAGTGGCTGGGCCTGAGGGGGTGGAGCTTGGTGGTGCTCAGGCTAAGGTGGTGGAGCTTTGTGTTGCTTTGCCTGAGGTGGAGCTCGGTGGGGACGGTGTGGGCAGAGGAGTGCCGCAGATTGGTTTGGGCCAGAGTGGCTCGTACCCCTTCGACCCAGGGAAACCAGAGGAACGGGATGGGCTTGGGGGGGGGGGTGACATTGGACGGTCAGAGGTGGAGCTCGTGGAAGAGGGGAGCAGCAGCAGCATCTGCGGCAGCGGGGCGCGATCTTTTCCATTTGATCCAGGAAAGCAGGCATGTTATATTTGCCAACTTTATGGTTGGTGGATTGAGTGGATTGTATTTCCTTCGTCTGTTGTTTTGTTTTTGTGCTCCTCTGTGTTTTGGCCGGCATATTTGAGCAGGACTGCTGTAGTTGTGGTGAGCTTGTACCCCTGGTATGGTGGATCGCAGCTATGTGTGTGGTTGAATGGGAACTGAGTAGGAGAGCGGACGTTCCCGTTCTACCCAGGCAAGTCAACAATTGGCTGGTATGTGTGTCAAAGCCCGGGTCGCATCATCGTTATCGCAGACTGCCTCCCAGGAGGGAGACAGCAACACACTTCCACCCGAGGCTTACTAAATAATGCCTCGACACATACTACAAAACCCCACAATATATGAAACCCCCAAAGATATCCACGGACCGTAGAGTCGCCTTTACCGCAGTTCTGAATTATTATATAGGATACAGTATAGAAATCGGGGACTTGGTTGTGGCCCGCGTGTGGTTCCAGTGTTATGAGACCGAATATTTAGAAAAACGCCGAAAACACTACTTTAGACCCTAACCCTAACCCTAACCCTAACCCTAACCCCAACCCCGTCCCAGCCCCAACCTTTATGAGCTTTGTCTCGAGAAAATCAGGCGTTTTTTTTTTTTGAAAAATTGGTCGACCACACTAAAAGGTATATAATAAAATATTCCCCGATTTCCATACTTTATTCTAGATAATAATTCAGTGGTACGGTAAAGGCTACTGCGACCGTATCAAGCTACCGCATACCACGAACAAGGTCCTTTTGATTGCGCCCCCGCAAATAGACGTAAGCCTTCGTTTCCTATTGGCTTGTTTCTTGCTCGTGGGCCCACGCAGTCCGTAAATATAGGGATCAATAATACGATAGTCTTACGTATAACGTTAAAATTTCCTATATTCCGGCCAGAGGGGGGTATCATATACATACACACTACGTGGATCGGCGTTCTTCTTTGATGTCCCGGATGTAAGTTCGTCGTGTTTTGCCCCCCTCCCACCGATGTCCTCCCCCCAACCGCTGCCGTATACAGGTATGCACTTTGCTGTGTTTGGACAAAGTCTTACAAGAATGTTTCGACCACGTGGTGAACGATTGGCTGAGCGAGAGGCACAAAACGGCTGTGCTAATGAGAGTGTTATCAATAGCAAGCTACTGATAATATAGGTGAGAGGCGGATATATTATTTTTCTGACCTTTTTTATCGCGCGCTTTCCACTCAACCGTTTTTTTTTCTGTCCGATGAATTCAAACACTGCCTCACGCTATAGTTGATAGTCCCAAGTATGGTTTACTATGTTTTCCCGGATTTTTCGTATTCACGCTCTCCGAGTAACCGTCGTATGTACCCCTACTCTCTTCGGGAACATAGAGTGCTCTCTCCAGCCTTAGGGGTGACTATCCAAACCACCTGATCTATGCCTCCGAACAGAGTGATGTACAATAGTAGTGCGGACATTGTCCCACTCGAATCCCAAGACTGATTGGTCTTCTTTGTGTTCCGGAGGGTTTTCTTGCAATCAGGGTGTTTGGATACTCCTCGTACCTACCTACCTACCGTACAGTAAAGGCTGTTCCGCATCTCGGATAGATGGGATTCCCATTCCGTGATCTATTAGATCTTGCGGGGCAGATACAATCACCCTGATTTGATGTGATATTCCTGCAAGATCTACAGTAGATCGTGTTTCCTTGCCGGGATGTATCTAGTTGTATGACCCGGCTCTTGCGCACATGTTTGCTGGATGAAATCGGTATGTCGTTTACTCTCATATACCAGGTATACAATATTATCACAGAGGAAAATAAATAGTGTAATATGCACTGCATACATATCCCACTCACTGTGTCCCCTATTTCATGTCGCGGATCGCACCGCCTCCTCCGCTACTGCTCCCGCCCCCCCCCGCGCGCTCCTCCACTAATGTCGTCGTGACTGCGACAATGTTGCAGGTACAATTATGATATTTAGACCATTTTGCGTGGGGGGCGAGGGCCAAGAACTGGAGTACGTCGACGGTCAAGTGGACGGCGATTACGTCGGGCAAAGCAAACTACCGCGTCGATTGCCGCCTGCGTCTCTGCCTGCGTCTCCGCCGCCACCTCCTGTGAGGCCCGGTAAGCCTTCTGGGTGGCGAACTCACGCAGCGCGTACATACAGGACCTTCTTGTCAAGGAGCCTCGCGCGTGGACCTTGGCGAGATAGTAGTGCCCTTGAGCTGGTCCTGGACTCGCCATGAACACCCTTTTCGTGGGGAACGATGGCGAAGAACTGGACGACGTCGGCGGTTCCGTGGGTGGCGATTACGCTGGAGAAATATTTCGGGGGTGCTAAAAACGGTGGGAGCTAGGGTATCGCTTGGTGTGAAGGTGACCGTCCTGCCGCCCACGTCGCTGGTGATGCTCCAAGCCTACCTCGAGGCCAAGTCTCGAGATGTGAGGGTACAAAACCTCAAGGTGAAGAAAAACAAATTCCCCACCTTGAAGATGTGTACCCTCTTATCTTGGGACTTGATCTTGGGGAGCTTGGATTACACTCGGTACGGTGGCGACACGAGAAGTTGGAAGACCGTCCCTTCGTGTTCAGTGACAGCTCCTTTGTCTCCACGATCTTCACCACCAACCCTGATATCCTCCAACCTAATCGCGATCCACTCGATCACCAACGTTCCGCAGTCATTTGCCATCTTCTCCCACAATGAGGACCTTCATGACGAAAAGTGGGCAAACCAAAGGCGAGCATTTTCATCGAGACCCACGCCGAGGCGGCTCAAGTATGGGCGGGCCCTGTATACGCCTTCCATTACCCCTCCACCCGGATGACCGGTCGGGACTCAATGGAGGCGGCGGCCATGACGAAGGCGTTTATGGACCTTTTGTGTCCCCTGCTTAAGGAGGGGTTTTCGTTTTTCAAGTTGGCGCTTTTCCTCTGGGGGTGATCGGATTGTTTTCTTTACTTGGAGGATTCCGTTTATTTAGCAGGCCTTTTTCCTCGAGATATCGACCGTTTGTGTCCCTGGTCTGCGTTTCCATTGTTTCGGTAGGCGTTTTTTCTATGGGGATGGTCAGTTTAGGTTCCCTGGTTGGAGTTTTTCGTTCATTCAGTGGGAGGTTTTCCTCCGGGAATGTATATACCGTGTGACCGTGTGTGTATCCTGGTTGGGATACCCATTGTTTCGGTAGATTTTACTCGGAGATGGACCGTTGGTATTCCCTGGGGTTTATGCTATTTCGGCAACAATAGGTTGTTGTTAAGGCATTAGTCCGTTGGGCTACTGGTGAAAGGTGAACCAATCACCCAACCAACCCAAACCTTCTAACACCCCCCCCCCGCGGGGTCTGTGGTCTTCGCATGGGGGCGTACCACTCTGTCCAGAAATATAAGAACCGTTATTATTGAATATTTATGTACAAACAGTGCTTATATTTATGGCCAGAGTGGTACGAGCCTAGTCCGAGAGTACGGTGCGTGGGCACCCCCAGAGGGGAATTAATTTATTGAACAAGATGTTGGCCGTGCCCTCCGCGGTGAATTCTGCCGCAGTGACGGCGAACATATCGGCTCGACGACTGAAGCGGTCGGTGATGAGCAAAATGTAGGAATTGCCCCGTGGCGCGACCCGAACAGGACCGAATAATAATCGACACCGATGGCGATGCCGGGACCTTCTGGCAGAATTAAAGATATTAGGGCGTGAACACCTACATCTCTGTCCAATGTTCATCGCCACTGTTGTAGCCGGATACAGGAGCAGGTGTCGCCATACTACTGCCGTAGCTGGAGACAGCAACAGATAGCACTGGTACTGCTGTAGCCGGGGAAAGCAATAGATTGTACTGGTTCCACCACCATGTTACAGTAGCCGAACACAACAGTACGTACCACCGGCGACAGTAAACGCGGCGTATCATGTTACGCTTCGACCAATATGCGGTATAACCCACCGGGTTCATTTTGTTCTTCACGGGGTCCTACGAGTAGATACTCACCGTTTCGACCAGTATGCGGCATAACGCACTGGGTTGGTTTTTCCTGTCACGAGGCCCTACTGGTTGTAGCGAACGGATCATAGCCTGGGTAGCTGGAGAGAGGGCATGGGCCTACCCCACTCTCTCACTCCTCTCACCACCACCTCTAGACTCAGATGTCTATTGTTCTGCAA
This sequence comes from Saccharina japonica, assembly GCA_008828725.1. Taxonomy (NCBI): domain Eukaryota; class Phaeophyceae; order Laminariales; family Laminariaceae; genus Saccharina; species Saccharina japonica. The sequence continues at coordinate 195,747 of MEHQ01000805.1, read as the reverse complement.
GTTTGATTGCCCAACAAGCGGTCCCTCTACAAAACATCAATCTTCTGGGTTATTATCATCGGTGGATTATCATCTGTCCAACACCAGCATGGCAGCATGCTGCTGCCCGTTCCCGTCTGTGCGACCATCTGCCAAGGGTGTAACAACTATGCCTGAATACAGAGGCATGGGGATGACTGGCCAGCGCACAGTCAGTCGTGGGGCTTTCCGTGCTTGGCACTTTAGGCAGTGTGGCGGAGCCACCACCGGGTGCATACGTTCATACCGATCCGCCAGTAGAACCGTTCGAGCATGCGCAGCGTGCGCGTGGCACCAAGGTGGCAAGAGGCCGTCGAATGGCAGGCTTGCATGATCCAAGGTTGCATGAGCCGTGGCACGTAAAACGCGAAGAGGCTCGTTGTTTAAGCAAACAAGCGGCACGTCCCACCGAGTCAGGCGAGTCAGGCGCTGGCGACGGTGTCGGATTTCGGACAGGTAGGACAATGTCGCCGTCGGTTGTGTGTAAGCGTCCTTTACCAGCAGCAAGCTCCTTGATATCCGAAAAAGAGGGACGCTGATGCGACGAGGGATAGCATGACAAGAAGTCCTGTGGCAGGGCCGGCGGCCGGCCGAGGGTGATGTAGCGCATTGCGGCGTGGCACGTCGGTTCTGCCTGCTGTTCTCGCTCCCAGTCAGCGAGGGAATAACGCGCGACGGAGTCCACGAACTGTAATTCAGCCGCGCCGTCAAGGGCATCTACCTTAGTAGGTGCGGTTGGCGGGTCGCCATCACGGGGTGAAAGTCCCAGGAGGGGAGTTCCCACAGGCTCGCCGCGGTCGCGGTCGGACGGGATGAGTACCGTGGAGACAGGCGAGGTCGCGAGGGCAGGGGCCACGGCGGTGGTCGGAGCCGGCCGTGGCCGTGGGACTCGTCCTGCCGACGACGCCATTTGTTAAGGCATTAGTCCGTTGGGCTACTGGTGAAAGGTTAACCAATCACCCACCCAATCTAAGCCTTATAAAATTGTTTCTCGGAGATGGGCGCGTTGGCGTCCCGTGGGGTTTCCGATACTTCGGTATAAGCGTTTTGTTTCTGGGATGTATACTGGTGTAGTTTCCTCCCCCGTTGGGGAATATTTACTGCCAATAGTATTTTATAGAAACAGTATAGGCCAAGTAGTATTATAGTAAGAGTAGGAGTAGTACTCCGTATTTAGCAGTAGTATTGTACCGGTCACGTAGTAGCAGGAGTATCAAAATACAGTAATAGCAGAAGGACAAAAAAAGTAATAATAAAATACTCATGTACGTGCACTTACTTTTAGTGCGCATTTCGTACCACGCATGTATAGCACTCTGGCCAGGAATATCCCCGGTTATCAAGTTAGTATTGACGTCACAGGGTCCAAACATATATATTGTAGTGGGGCCTATATAAGGCGACCACTCGAGATAAGGCGGTCAAAATCGGTTGGCACGGCTGGAACTCTCATTAAGGCGGCCACCGCCTTGTATGGCCCCTGGCCCCTATATAAGGCGTTATACGCATATTCACCACGGTCTACTCCTGCCTCCACAGCAGTACGAAATCCCGCACCCCTGCTGCTCCCTCTGAGAGGAGTATCACACCCCTGCTGCGAGAAAGTACAACGAGTACAGTAGCAGACATGGGCACGATGCCCTGTACTCCGTAACATTAAAAGGCGTGTGTTCATCAGCTTGCTCTGCTGTGGTGTTGTGTACGTCTGACATCACACGCGTTCGCTGGGTTGAGTAGTGCTACGTATGAATATATACCACTGAAATGATGTACTGTCTTCTGCGAGCACGAGAGTCTCCCCCTCTGTGCACCACTCTGTATCATGTCACACTGTACTGTACACTAAAACGTAGTATTCCCTGAATAGGGCGGCACTCGCCTTATTCGGGAGATTTCAACACCTCAAAAGGGCGGTAACGGCCTTACTCGCGTAAAAGGCGAACGCTCGAGATAAGGCGGTCAAAATGTCTTGGCACAGGGTCGCCTTATATAGGCCCCACTACTGTATACGGCGACTGTACATTATACCGGTGAGAGAGTGGAATATATACTACACTGAGCACCAGTGCACCACAAAACACTTAATACACCGCCGGTGCTTCGACGAGAAGTATATGGGTACCATATTATTCAAAACCTACATGTATCGCCCATCATTGCGGGCATACGCGGAGCAGCGGCGGACATCAAGCCCGCCGCGGCGGAGTCCCCCTTGTACTTCGTGTAGTATACCCTATACCATACCAGGTCGTGCCCACGAGACACATGGTCACCTATCAATAGTACTATGCTGGTATGAACTATACTACTGCACGCCACACCACACACCTTTCTTACATACACCTGGTGGTACACCACACACAGCAAAATAGGCAACGCAGAGCTAGCGCCACGGGCGGAGCCATGGCCGTACCGCTAGTATGATATGAAGGCATGTTATAAAACGGGGACAAAACAAAGTGACTTGGTTCCAATCGCCCCGGTGGTCTAACTGGTAGCCACGAAGCCTGTAGGCCCGGATGTCGAGGGTTCGATTCTCCCCATGGAGGTTTTTATTCTCAAATGACACCGTCTGTCGAGAGCGCATATTATAGCGTGGGTAAGCAAAATTCGACGAGAGTTGACGAGGGAAGAAAGTGCTGAAATCTTCTCGCGATAAAAATGCAAGGCAAAAACCGTAGTGGGGGAGGAGGGAGAGGAGCCTACTTTGTGACCCCGGATCTGAGTTACGACTAGGGAGGGAGAAAGACGGAAGTGCGAAGATAATGAATGGGATGGACAAAAAAAAAATAATAATAATAATAACCGATTTTTCAGAGTGAAACGGCCAGTCACTCAGGGGCAAAAAAACATTTTTTGGTAAAAAGTCCCCTACTCACATCTGCGCGCGCACCCGTCGCAACGGCACACACACGCCCTGCACTTGCTCGCCTGCTGCTGCGCTGTTGTTGCTCAAGTCGTCCCGACCCGAGAAGCGACAACCCGCGGAGAACTCCGAAAGAGGTGCGTCTACGAGTAGGCCGCGGTCTTTTCTTTCAGCTCCCCGCCGTGTATCTCATGTGCATGGTGGGCTTCTCTTTTCTTCGTCTCACGATTTTCTTTCCCTCTCATTTTTCTTCTTTATCGCACCATATGATACCCGTACGTATATGCGTAGCCACGCCCTCGAGAGAGAGAGACTGTTTGATGAGGCACAGCGATTCGCCGGCAATTAATTGCGGGCACGCGGCAACCAACCGTGTGACGGGCAGCGATAATAAGGAAAGGCACAGTACGGGTAACTCTGAATTAGGGCTGATCACAGGCAGTCCGTATACCACAGCCCGAACTTCTTCCCGGCTTGTTTTTTTGTTGGCCGGCTCTCGGCCGGCTATCTATCTATGTTGTCTGTCTCAACGATATTTTTTTACCACGGTCATCAGTCGCGAACAAGCAAACAAACGGGGGGGGGGGGGAACAATCTCGTTTGTTCGGATCTTCGAGCAGTGATTTGCCCCCCGGGCGCGGGGTCCACCCACCACCCAAGGAATCCCCAAGATCCTCTCGGCTTATCGTACAGGTTCTTCCAAGACAGAAGGTGGGCACAACACGTTTCTACGAGTATCTTCTCTGTGGGGTTTGTCTGTGTTTAGGCCCACCGGGGGTGACCGTACACCCGATATCAGCAGCGCCGTCATGTATCACTATGATACAGCGCAGTATATATATCAATAGTAGAGGTTCGGCACAGTAGCAGAGTAGATCACGAGCCATCTGTTTCCCGAGCTATCGTATGATCGTACGTACGTACTGTGTATTCGAACACAAGAACTGCACGATGAAAATATATCTACTGCTGCTGCTGTTGTTGTGTGTGGCAGTATTTACTTGGTGGTGGTGACCTGGTGGTGTACCTGGCTTCGTATTATACAGCAGCAGTGTTGTACGTAGTATATCGTAGTGGCGGCATATAAATACATACGCACAGCTCTTTCTAGGCTCCAGACTCTGTAATGGAGTCCCATGTCGTCGTGGTCGTAGCTCGTATGAATATAACGTACATTTTGATGGTTTGTGGTCATCTAAATGTCCCTTATGTTTACGATCATACTGTTATCAAGATACCATACTGCTGTACGTTGGATGTACTCGTATGATGCAGACTTTTACGATTTATCTTTTTATACTGGCTGTACATACGCGCATAAAAAAAACGTATTCTACGTTCGTAGTATATACGCACAGTCCCATCATCAAAATCTCCACAAAAATCCAAGCTACGCACACAATGACTGTATCAAAATCAGAGCACGCGATAGATCTCTAACCAGGTACTTCATACCAGGACATTAATTAGTGGTCCGGCGTCTGTTGCGCGCAGCCAACAGGCGGCTCAATGAGTGTTGCAGCGCAACACGCCGGTGGCGCGTGTTGCGCGCCGCAGGCGCGCAAGCCCCCCGGAGGGGCCCCCGGAGGGCCCCCCGGGAGGGCCCCCGTAGGGCTTCCGGAGGGGTACTCCCAGCTCATATGGAGCTCGGTTGGGTTCGAATTTGATCGAAGAGGCCACCTGATGAGTCGAGTAACTTGTTTTTTCGGATCGTGGCTTCGATAGGGGGGACTGTTTTGGTCCTTCACAGTCATCTTCTCGGTGCCATTCGGGCTAGTGTAGTGAAGCTAGGTATAGAAGGACAGGGTATCCCTAGCCAGGTCAGCCTATGGAACGGGTACTCGTTGGTACTCACGTGTGTTGTTTGCGTAGAGATAGAAGAAGAGCAGGCATATTCCGTTTTGCGTGATGAACGACTGAGAAGGCAGGTGAGATGGCTAAAAGCCATCGGGAACCATCCCTGGTTCCCACCTAAGATACCGACTTCCAAGTACTACCAATACGATTATTATACCTGATACCAGGTATTTACCAAACGTTTCCACATCATG
>MEHQ01000805.1:122053-190577 GCA_008828725.1 Saccharina japonica | reverse complement strand
AGGACAGGGTATCCCTAGCCAGGTCAGCCTATGGAACGGGTACTCGTTGGTACTCACGTGTGTTGTTTGCATAGAGATAGAAGAAGAGCAGGTATATTCCGTTTTGCGTGATGAACGACTGAGAAGGCAGGTGAGATGGCTAAAAGCCATCGGGAACCATCCCTGGTTCCCACCTAAGATACCGCCTTCCAAGTACTACCAATACGATTATTATACCTGATACCAGGTATTTTCCAAACGTTTCCACATCATGCCAGCAGTAGTACCATAACACTATTGATCGCTCGCGAAAAAAATGCGATCTATGTGCGAATATATGCCTCAAAACTAAGTAAAAAGCCATTTAATTTACTTTTGGCTACGGCGAATAGCAAAAGATGCCTAATTTTTGTTTTTGACTATGGCGAATAGGACAAGGGGCCTAAAAGATGTTCAATTACGACTACAGTAATTATCAAGAAAAAAAGACCCCCAAAAAAAAAACTCGCCTCCGGCGACAAAAAAACGCTCAACATTTTTTTTCGCCTGCGGCGAAAAAAGTTGCGCACCCAAAAACGCGTGTTGCGCTGCCTCGCGGCGACTGTTGCGCAAAACGGTTATTTTGACCAAATGTTGGGCCAGCGCAACATCGCAACACCTAATTAATGCCCTGCTTTATACCCGTGGTGGGCATATTATATCCCAACAGAAATGCCTTATAGCTGTCGATATCTTAACACCTTCTTGCCTATCGTACGTACTTGCCGCAACAACCCCCGCAGGCACACGAGCAAGAGAGAGAGAGAAAAAGCAATACCACCAACAATCTGTATACCATCATCATCATGATCTCCAACATGCTCAACAAGGTTGTCCTGGGAGCCGTGTTCGCTGCTGGTCTGCTGCTGGCGTCCGACGCCCACCCCCTCGCCAACACCAAGGTTCCGATCGTCGTCCAGGACAAGAAGTGGACTTCAGGGGACCTGTCCGTGATGGCCAAGAGCCGGGCGGTTGCGGACGCAGTGTCCTCCCTGATCAGCACCGCGCAAGACACGGGAGCGCCCGAACTTCAGCCCAAGGAGTGAGTAAAACTACAGCAGTACGTACTGTAGTACCTGTGATATACGGTAGTCTACAGGGATAGTCATGTGAAAAATTCACGTTTTCTTCCAGGAAAATTGAAAATTCCTGATCCTTTTTTTGTATTAGCCAAAAATAGGTATACCTACGCACTTTAAGCCATTTATAGGTACACTGCGTAATGTACACCGGAAACGGCTTCCTGTCCCGCCTGGTATTGGGCCTGCGCTCCATTGTACCTACAAATGGCTCAAAGTGCGTATGTAGGTACACCTATTATCGGCTACTTATTTTACGTATCACCTATTTTTGGCTTCAACTGTACCTATAAATGGCTCGAACGATCACTTTTTGGCAACTGAAATATAGACAGATGGCCACACCAGATGCCGGGACTGTCAACCAGCCGACCGCACCTGTCTTCCTCATTTATACTCGCCCACGTTTGCTGTGGAATGTTGTTCCGGACCGCGCCAACGGCTGTGAAACTCAGACCCCCTTAACCGTATGGTATTACTGTGTACACGTATATATACCAAAGTTTCTCCTACTATATACTGCACTACAGTAGTAGTATGTGTTATTGTACTTTTAGCATAATGGCATGGACACTTTCGTCATTGCTGTTTCTCCGCATCGCGATCACACCCATTACAGGCATGTGGCCCAAACAACGAATATCACATCTGGTTGACAGGTACGGTCGGCTGGTTGACAGCCCCGGCATCTGGTGTGGCCGTCTGTCTATCTTTCAGTTGCCAAAAAGTGATCGTTCGAGCCATTTATAGGTACACTTGAAGCCAAAAACAGGTGACACGTGGAATGAATTGCCGAGAATAGGTGTACCTACGCACTTTGAGCCATTTGTAGGTAAAACGGAGCGCAGGCCCAATATCAGGCGGGCTAGGAAGCCGTTTCCGGTGTACATTACGCAGTGTACCTATAAATGGCTCAAAGTGCGTAGGTATACCTACTTTTGGCTAATGCTATTTTTTTTCGTAGAATCACAAAAATACTGAACAGCCCAAAATGAAGATACGAACACAAACAAAAGGAATTTTGCGCCACCAACCGATATGACGAAAGAGAAGGCCTGTTCGGTAACACAAGCAAATGGAGCTCCCCTCTATCCACTCCATCCAATGCCGGCGTAATTTGAGCCCTTGTGGCCGGCACACTGTCCTCCGATCTAGCGGCAAGGCGTGCCTCTCCGAACTGCAAAAAATGCAGCAAGTCGGTTGTCCAGATGCGTGCACCAGGAAAATTAATGGGGCTTGAGCCAGCATCTCCGCCCAACGAAACCAGGGTTGCCAGGCACCACGCGACCCACGGGGTGTAACGTTGACCGTTTTCAATTTCGATGCATGCATCGCTCGTGGTGCCAATCGCCCCGTACACGTTCGGTGCTTCTACTGCTAGCAGCTGTAAAAAAAAAAACAATTACGAGCACTTGAACAAAAATGTCTCCAATACCGTTTCGTGGGTCAGGGTGAGAAACTTATTATGCAGATTCTGCTGCTTATAGGCGCAACTTTTGCTCGACCTAGGGAAGAGGGGCGCACGTGATATTTGACGTGGCTACGACTGTACTCTACTATTTGGTAGAGTTTTCGAGGAGAGCAATCGGCGAGGAAGATGGTCTCGCCCTTCAGAGGTGGGGCTGCCCTCCGTCCAGGTTCGCCAGGAGAGAGATGTACTCCCAAAATCTCAACAGAGTAGATCAAGGATCGACTTCGAACACCAGCCCGCTCTCCCTCGACAAGGCACCCCGCGACCAGCTGCAGCCTCTTATGTGGTCCCTCTGACCTTGGGAGACGGCCTCAAGCCGTCGCAGTGAAAAAGGAGCCTCCAGCAGCGAGGTGTCAGCCTCTGACCCGCGAGGATCCTGTAGACGGAAACCGACGCGCCGCGATTCCACTCACTTCTGGTACGAACGAGTACGTGGGGGTTGACACCACGAGCGATGCAAGCATCGAAATTGAAAATGGCCAACGTTACAATGACCGTGGATCGTGGGGTACCTGGCAACCCTGGTTTCGTTGGGCCAACGTGCGGGCTCAAGCCCTGTTAATTTTGTTTGAGAGCGTAGCTGGGACGAGCGATTTGCAGATTTGCACCAGCTCGGAGACACAAGCCTCGTTGCCAAATCCAATCACCGCGTTTTGTCCACGAGGGATCACTCGAGACGGGAGTTGCGACAAACGCACCCCAGTGTAGGTGTTGTGGTGGCCAGCTGCGTGTTTGCTTGATAGCCGCGGTTCCCGGCCTCTTCACAGCTGAAAAAACAATTCGATTGCCGGCTCCTTCGTTTTTTTTTGTTGCCACTGGAAAAAAACGACCACAACTTTTTCCTGGAAATTTCCGGTCGTTCTCAAATGAATATCCCTGTACCATTGTTCGTGACCGTGTCGCGTACAGCTGTACCTGGTATACAGTTTACAGTACGTACTACTGTAGTATTAATAGTAGGACTAAGCGTTCTTCGACAAAAAACGGTCATTCTAATTAGATATTTGCGCACAAGACACATAATACCGTTACGTATCATGATCGTATTTTAATTGTTTCAATTTCGCGCCTCGTCCTTCACCCACTGCCACCGCGACACTCGCCATGCAAGATCAAGCAGTTCATGGGCGACAAGCCAGCGTTGGAGCTTCGCACCGCCATCTTCACCGCCACCGAGGTCGAAGGGAGGAGGAAGTCAGAAGACGATAGGCAGATCGCTAACTTCGCCGGAACCATCAACCCCGCAGCCACCTGCGCCACACGCGACACCGCGGGAGGCCATGGCCTAGATGCCTGCATCGCTGGGTGCGCCGAAACCAGCACCTACCTTCCTTGGGCCTCCCGCAAGGGAAGCTGCGAGCTGCTTTGCACCCTGGCCACCTCGCCATGCGATAACGGGTGAGTTCCAACAGTGAACCGCAACTAACAACGACCAAAACGTCAATGTGCACTACGAGTACTGTACAGTAGTACCTACAGCATATATATCTACCGCGCGTGTCATCCATGACTCCCGTCGTGTTGATCTGGTAACTCGATCGCAGCCCATCGCATTGTACGGCACCACGTAGTTTTAGATCAATTGAACACTTCGTATGCAGTCTACATTATGTATCCCACTCAATGCATCCTCTATTATTGCCCTGGATTGCCCCGCCGCCTCCGCTGCCCCTCCCCCCCCGTCTTCGCCCCCCCGCACCCGCCCCCCTCCTTACACCTTGCCCCCCCCCCGTTCCTCCGCTGGTCTCGTTGGGACGACGACGACAATGTTTCCGGTATGCCCAACGACTCCCAGGTACTTCTATTGGACGGCGATCGTGAAGGGCTGGGCCAAGACGTCGGTGAAGTGGGTCGCCACGGCGGTTGAGAAGACCTGGATGCTCGTGATGACCATGAACACATCGACGCCTTCCCTTGCCGTGGTCGTCGCCGTTGTCGTTGTGGCGCTGGTGTACGGCTTGTACTACTGGCCTACGGTTTCCCGCAAGATAAGGATCGACGCCTTCTGGAAGGAGCAACGGCTGGCACTGCAGCGACGCGATGAAGTCAATATGAAGGGGGCCGTGCTGGCCAGGACACACGCCAGGCTCCGCGAGAAGAAGGCTCTGCACGCCCTGTACGACTTCGCCGCTATGGCCACCTACAGGGCCGCACAGGAGGCGGAGGCGGCGAAGGCGAAGGAGGAGAAGGCGAAGGCGTTGCAGGCGGCGATCGACGCGGTTGCGGCGGAGCAGCAAGCCGCCCGTGACAAGGGCGGTGGCGGCTGCGTGGTGTCTTAGAGTGCATGCAGTCCCACCCCCCCCCACGGTCGTTCCTTGGTCTATTCGTTTGTCACACGGTGCAGTCTGCCGAGTAGGAGCAGGTTTCGATACGCTTGGCACATAGGCCTTCTGTGATCAAATTTATGCGATGGTTGAGTGTGGTAGTAGCTGTCGTACCATGTATGCATGCACTATACGGTTGTATGGACGAGGTCGACACGTCGTTTTGAACACTCATCGCAACAACGAGAAACGCATCCAGATTCTTCCCCAAACTACCACGCACGACGACGACACGCCAACGGGAAGGCAAGGCCGCCATCAGCCAACGTGTGCTGCCAACGTTTTCTCTTTTGTGGCTGCATACGTATGAGATACATGCTGTATTGTTTGTCGTCAGTCCAATACCACACACTGCTGTCTCAAATAGCTCCAGGTGCCCTTCCGGATCCATGGTGCCAAGTCTATTTTGATGCAATGGCTCTTCGCGCGTGGGCTCTCTCTTTCTCTCTATCTCTCTCTCCCTCTCACGCACTCCGGCTTCCGGTGCGCATCGACTCCGTTCTGGAATAGCGTGATACACAAAAGGGACATCATCTGTATGAATCTTCCCTATACCGTCAACTGGCACGAAATACTCACGGTGTACCGTTTTCTGCCTAACGGCCCATCGGACGGACACATTCGAACTTTCTGATACATCATATGATATATATGTACATACTCGTAGAGCCCTGAGCCCAGTAAGCTGGACAAATAGGGCTGTACAGTACAGCTAGCTCTAAATATACCATGATTGTTATGATGACATCTTCACCGAACACGATCGACAGTTCGTCCTTATAATCTACGTGTTGTCTTATCTATATTGCTGGCAGGTACCAAGGTACGTAGTGGTTCAGAAAGGCCAGCCTCTCCCTCCCCCCTCGGCAACTCTCAAGATAACTACTCATACTAATGTGCTGTTTGATATGTAGGGAGAAACGAAGCCTCCATGTAGATCCCCCCCACGACAAAGCACAATAAAACATTGTGCCAGGAGGGAGAAAAGGGGGGGGGGGGTTATGTGTATTCTCAAGATGTTTATTTTTCCTTTTTTGTTCGCCTTTCGACAATGCTCAGAGTATTTATTTAGTTTCCATCTCGTTTATTATCTTCGCCCCTTCTTTTCTCTCTGGTCCCTGTTTTCTCTCTCGTTCATGTTAATAGTCGTAACCCAGATCAGGGGTCACAGAGTAGGCTATTCTCCCTCCTTCCCCACTACGGTTCGTGCCTTGTATTTTAGTTGCGACAAGACCTCGGCCCTTTCTTCCCTCGTCGACTGGCATCGCATTACGCCTCCCCACGCTGCTACAGTAGGCGCTCTCAGCAGTAGTTAATGCCGGGTTTTTTTTTTGCAAATAACTCAAAAGTAGGACCCGCGTGGGATTCGGACTCCAGCACCAGCTCTTACTGTAGTAGCATTCGAGGGTACCACTATTGATAGACCATCGGGGCGACCGATATTTGCAGAACGAAAAGTGCATAATTCATTCCATGATTTTTTTATTATTTATTTATTTTCCATCCCCTTTATTATCTTCGTCCTTCCTTTCTCTCTCCTTCCTAGTCGTAACTCAGATCCGGGGTCACAAAGTAGGCTCTTCTCCCTCCTCTCCCACTACGGTTCCTGCCTTGCATTTTTATCGCGAGAAGATTTCAGCACTTTCTTCCCTCGTCAACTCTCGTCGAATTGTGCTTGCCCACGCTATAATATGCGCTCTCGACAGTTGGTGTCATTTGAGAAAAATAAATCCATACGGAGACTCGAACCCTCGACCTCCAACCTAACAGGCTTCGTGGTTACCTGTTAGACCACCGGGGCGACCGGCTTTATGTATAGTAAGTATTAATAGACGGAATACTCGTCCGTGTGCCTTTCGGCGGTAGGTATGTATAGTGATGCCAAACCTTACTAAACCACATACGTACCACTACCGAATACCACCATTCTCATCCAACCCAACCCCTTCTCCTCGTTCCCTGCGTGTACGCAGCAAGTAAAATTAATTTTCATATGTACCTATTGTAAGGATAGTATCCCCCCGTTGCGTCGTGTTTTCACGATGTGAACGACCCCCACAACTTTCAAACAAAGCTACTAAAATAGGAGACCGCACTTCGACCCCTTCACTTACCCGCCACCCTATACTAAAACCAGCATGATAAGGTCAATAACACTAAAACCAGCATGATAAGGTCAACGACACTAGAACCAGCATGATAAGGCTAACTACACTAAGACCAGCATGGTAAGGTCAACAACACTAAAACCACCATGATAAGGTCAACAACACTAAAACCAGTATGATAAGGTCAAAAGAGGCGCCCAAAAGATCTAGGCTGGTCTCCTGTTGATACCAGGTAGCGTTCTTTGGGTGTCAATTTCCTCTCAGGTTCCTATCAATAACATGAGTAGTCGCAGTCCAATATACCTCAACTTGTACTGCACACTGTACACACATCCACAACCAGAGGAAACTCCCATCGGCTACGGCGGTATAGGAATGTAGCGAAAACTTCGCGCATATACGTACGAGTATACAACTTTTGTAAAAAAACAAAGCTGGGCTGGAAATATATCGGGTATGATCTCATAGTTCCTTGGGTTGATCGGTTTCTCGGTTGGTCGCTTGAGGAGGGAGGGAGCCTCGTCATCAGCACTGTACACAATGCTGGGCCCAATAGTACCCCCCCCCACCGCGGGTTGGCGTCGGTTGGCAACGACGTTGTAAAACACGCCACTCGCTGCGTGAGCTAGACAACCAGGGTGCCGTTTTTTTGTTATTTTTTTTGCGGTCACCAAAGCTGGCGGTCGAGTAGATCATTTGTGCGGGGTGGAGAACCTTTGTTCCGCACAAGGGGAATGGTCGTATCACGTAGTGTTAATATGGTAAGGCGTCCGCGAGGCAGTTACATAGTAAAACCCATTGCTGTCTCCGGAAGTGGCCACACCAGAAATTAAATTAACTCATTGAAGCTGTCGTCCATATGCAAGTCCGCCTCAGAGGCGGTTCTTAGCAGGATGCAGCTCACCCTCCATGCGACTCGCCCAATACCTCACGGCGTTTCGCGCTTGGTGCAAGCAATGTCTGCCTGGTTGGTGAAAACCCAACGCGCTCCGTCCCGGCATTGTAGGGATGCGAGGGTCTATGGTCATATGACTACGGCCGTGCACAACATGAGTACCCCCCCCCCCCCCCCCCGCCCCCTGTTCAACTCTCGGAAATTGTAGTGGGGGGTCATTGTAGGTTTTTATCCTGGCATCAGCATGTCTTTTCTGACTCCCTCCCTACCCCTACAGCACTACTACAGCACGACTACCGCGCTACTACGTACAGCACTATTACAGCACTATTACAGCACTACTACAGCACTACAGCAGCACTACTATATCACTACTACTGCACTACTACAGCACTACTACACTATTACCGCACTACTACAGCACTACTACAGCACTACTACAGTACTACTACAGCACTACTACAGCACTGCTACAGCACTACTACAACACTACTACAGCACTACTACAGGAACGCCTCCCATATACTGTGCATCTACCATTTATGATGAGGAGGGGGAATTGGTGTATACCGTATACCACAAGCATAGCAACCTTTCCTTTTTGATGTCTCCCTCCGAGGCGTGTAAATACAAAACCACGTACACACGTACGCACATACCAGGTAAATGCTAGCGTGCAAGCGCCGGAGGTGGCCAAAAACTGGTGCACGTGGTATAGACAAAACACGAACAAAAACAAAGCAGCGCGCGAAGTATCAAAACAAAGTGCCTTCGGGGTTTGGCCGTTTTCCTAACATCCCTTTGGCTTTGGTCGCTTTCCTATGTAGGCATAGTAGAGGGGCTCTTGTACTGCCCTAGGGTCGGTTCGATTCGATTGGACGCGGCTGAACCCTACTACAGTACGTAGTAGCAAGCATCATCGGTGTGTCTCGAGGCTGGCTGTGCCTGTCCCCCAGCTCCTTCTGGACCGCTTGAGTCATCGCCGACAGGAGCGCCGGTCATCGTTGTACACGACTGCCGCTGCACAAACAAAAAAACAACGACAACGATAACGATAACAAATCAAGAACAAAAACAACACAAAATCAAAATCGAAATCAAAACAAAAAGCAAAACAACAACAACAACACCAACAAATCAAAACACACCTGCAGCAACCGAACAAAACCCCTCGATCCTGGAGGAACGCTCATTGAACACCGGGTAAGCAAACTAATTTTCTGCACACCCTTTTAGCATGTATGTATGTGCTGTTTTTAGAGTATTTTGCTTTTGGCTGTGGCTGTTTGGCGTAAACCCTCGTTATGGGTGGGTCAGGCCGGCGTGGGATCTGGGTGCCCATAGTGAACCCTGCCGGCGGCTAGTATTATACCTGGTACCTGGTAATATACCTAGGGCCAGTTTGGAGAGCTCAGCCAGGTCAGGGTGGGAGCAGGTCGGGGTGGGAGCAGAGGCGCCAAGCGGGAGCAGGACGGGAGTGTGCTAAACTTTCATTTGCATACCTGGTGTGGAACTAGGTGTCGTCTCCATTACATCCAGGAACCACCGGTCCACCGGTTCGGGGGGGGGGGTGTACTTCATTATGATGGGGGGGGGGGGGTACTCATATCGTGCACGGCCGTAGTCGTATGACCATAGACCCTCGCATCCCTACACTGCCGGGACGGAGCACGTTGGGTTTTCACCGAGCAGGCAGACATTGCTAGCATCAAGCTTTGCGAAGCGCCATGAGGTATTGGGCGAGTCGCGTGGAGGGTGAGCTGCATCCTGCTAAGAACCGCCTGTGAGGCAGACTTGCATATGGATGACAGCCTACAAAGAATTGATATAATTTCGGGTGTGGCCACTTCCAGAGACAGCAACGGATATTTTACTATGTATATACCTCGTGGGTGCCTTACCATTTACACACTACGTGATACGATAATTTCATAATTTCCCTTGTGCGGAGTTGAGGTTCTCAATCCCGCACAAATAGACCGCCAGCCTTGGTGACCGCCAAAACAAAAACGGTACCCTGGATGTCTACCTCCGCAGTGAGAGAGACGTGTTTTACAGCGTCGTCGCCAACCGACGCCAACCCAACTTATAAATATATGAATATATAATATATTTATAGGGGGCGAGGGGTGGAAAGGCGCGGCCGTATCCTGGTATAGACCCAAGCACCGAAGAAAAAATATGAAACAAAAACAAAATCACGCAAAACGATGCACAAAAAAAAACGCTAATCAAAGCAAACCGAACCAAACAAAAACAAGTTAAACAAAACAAACCAAAGCTAAGGTTGCGCTGCAGGGTTTTCCATACTACAGGCAGGCATTGTGCCTTTCTCACCTACACGCAGAAATCATGTTCCTGGAAGGGAAGCTTTTGCAGCGCCCGCCCGCTGGGCCCTTCCGCCAGAGCTGCCATCTGCATCAGCTCTCCCGCGGCCGCGTGCAGCCTGCTCCAGAGGAATGGCGAGCGCAAACAAAAAACAACAGAAAATCCAACAATGGGGGGGGGTGAGGGGTGAGACAAAAAAAACGCCAGCAAAAAAAAACGAAGACACTCAGTGAGAACGAGGTATTTGTTTCTTCAACATCTCGGGAATAAGATAAACGACCCAGACAAAGCCATACGCCTCGGTGCTGCAATGCTGCATGCTTGCATCGCGCGATACGGACACACCAATAACGCAAGACGTACATACCCGATCGTACCTTACCCTACCCAACCCTACCCACCCTACCCTACCCTACCCTACCCTACCCTACCCTACCCTACCCCACCCTATCCTACCCTACCCTACCCTACCCTATCATACATATCATATCATACAATAACATTGCATCGCATACCATACCATTACCATATCATAACATAGTACCCGGTATACCATACCATACCATAACATACCATTTCACCCGGCTGTATGTATGACACCGCAACTAACGTGCGCATACATGATTCAGTAGCGGTACCATACCACCGCTGAAACAGTCAAACGCACGGGCGTGTCGCCAATAGATGGCACGCAGTGACTACTGTGTAGTACATCGGGGCTCCCAATAATGCCGGTATGTGTCAGCCCAATAAACCGGCACTATTCAGGACACCAGCGGTATTGCGAATAGTGCCGATACCGGCACTATTGGGGATTTGAGATGCCCTCAATAGTGCCGATACCGGCACTATTAAAGAACAATTGGATTACACTGTGCCATGCTTGAACTACAAGGCCAAATTGACAAATAGAATGTCACCATGAAGGGGGGGTTGATGACGGGGGAGGGGGGGCTCGGCAAAATATAGCGGCAGAAATGTGTGCTTGACCGTGAACGAGAAGCGGAGCACAATACGATACGTAGTGCACTAAATGCGGTATACACACGGGGTGTATTTGTTGTAAACACGTGCGTGTGGCTGCTGTACTAACCACTACATACTTCATTACAGCACCAGACTTCGCGAATCTTGTGAATACTGCTGTATCGTATTACGAGTATGTACAAGCGATAATATATTACAGAGCCCGGGCGTGTTGGTGTTGTCTTCACATTAAGTTGATTCCGCCCATCCATGTACTTCGGGTACTGTAACAGCAGCACCTTCATGCGACGGACGGTTCCTGCTTGAGACAGAAATTACTTTGTTCCGTGGCTACGAGCCAACGCCAATAATAGTATGCATACAGTACGTATACTATGTACAAGCGAAATATGGGTAACACTACGTACGATGTATGATACTACTACGTACTGTACTGCTGTAACTCTGCTGTGCTCCCCTCCTCCCCTCATAGTGTACGTAGCCTCTAGGGACCCCTTCTCTCTCATCTACACCAAGCAGGGGGCCAAGGCTGGGTGTTTTTGTAATGACGTAGAGGCTGAACCGGCACTATTCAGAGTCCGGTAAGGGTAGCCGGCATTATTGAGAGCCCGCTCCCAACAATGCCGGTACTGGCATGATTGAAGGTTCCAGTCGGCCTAAGCGATCCCACCGGCATTATGGAGAGCAGTGGCACTATTCAACCCGGCACTATTAGGAGCCCCCCACTACTACTGCTGCTGTACACTCATTGACGTCTTATTGGCTTGTGGTTCATCATGACAAGGTAAGAGCAGTCCCCATGGCGTTTCATGGTTTCATGGCACTGCCATAGTGCCATACGGGCTTTCACGGCACTACCATGTGTTTCAGTTTTCATAGCACCGACTACGATGGCTTTCAATGGAATTACCATCCCATACTCTCATCGGGCAGTGCCATGGGAGGTCCTACCTGGTAAAGCACAGCCACCAACCACACTGCCTTCGCCGTTCTACACAGCAGTGTGGCAGTCCCGTGGTATTGCCACAGCAGCCCATGGCAGTCCACGGCAGTCCAATGGCAGTGCTATGAAGTATGAAGGCCCATGAAAGCCCAAGTACGATACGTACGGCTACTGCTGTCGTACGTAGGCAATGTCATATGGAAGGCATTGATTGAGAAATCCTGAAAATTGAACATAACAGGTACCTGGTAGCACATATCATCGCAGCTTACGTATGACAGCAGTCAATCGAAACCTATGGTACAACTGCATCCATGTGGCGTGCCATACCGGTGCCATGCTGATTGCCATGGAAGCACCAAGGCAGTGCCATGAAGGTCCGTGCCAGTGCCATGGCAGCAGCAGTGACATGGCTATGTCATGGCACTGGCACTACTACTGCCACTCGTAAAATAGTCTGCTGTCAGTACAGTACTCTGTCATGAAGGTCCAAAGGCAGCAGCAGTGTGAGGGCACTGCCGTGTGGGAAAACCAGACATCCTTGGCCAACATGACACCTTTCAGCACAGCAGTCTGAGGGCTCTGTTATTGGCCTGCTGGAGGAAAAACGCACCATGGGAACCGACAGCCTGCTCATCCTCAAGGCCCCAAGGGTTTGGCCCCTCCTTCTTGAGGTACAGCTCACAGCTCACACTGCTGATCCGCAGCCCACTCGCTGATTTTAAATTTCTTTGCGCCCCCTCCTTAAGAACAATTATAAAACTCTCCACGAAACCCTGGTAGAACTCTCGTCATTTGCTGCAATATTCATCCTCATTGATTTGCTGTTTGCTGCCTCGGTTGCTGTTGCCGGCGTCCCATCTTCGGTGCCCAGGCCCCTAAGACCTGTGTCTGAATCGTCCTCCGCCTCCCGCAGCAACTGCACGCTTCTCTGCTGGCACTGCAATGCTGCTCAAGTCGTCCTGAACTGAGGGACGGGAAGCCGTCTAGAAAACCAAAGGTGCGTCTTTACAGCTTTTACCGTACAGCAGAGGGTAAAAGTACCAGCAAGCAGTTTGTTCCACACACCGATCTCGTGATTTTCCTTCAGCCGCCCCCTGCAGACCGTATCATACATGGCTGCTTGTACAGTAGCAATCCCTCTGTTTCATGCCGGTATAGCCGCGCCCAGCGAGGGGGGCTGCTGTTTGCGGCTCAGGAATGGCGGCAGGAAAAATGCGGATATTATAATAACTGGTTTGTACGTGCAGAGTGCAGAAGCCGTGACGCTTTTTAGCGACATCACCAGATGAGGGATTTATTGAGTTGCTGAGTTTAGAACGGTCCACCCGTCCAAGCCAGACCCGTAAGACCCAAGACCCAAGATCCTCTTCTTGTACACCATCGGCCAGCAGACGGATCCAAGAGGATCCTACACGTAAAAGAGTACGTACCAGAGGTACGAGGTCGTACCGAGTAGCATGCCAAGTACGGGCTTTGGGCTTTGGCCCCTTCTGTCATGGAAAAAAAGAGTTGAGTGTTGGGAAAGAAAAAAAAAAAAAAACTTGTTTTTTACAGCAGCAATACTATTTCTGGTATAAGGCCAACTATTATGGAAACATTATTTTTGGGCTCCAGGAACTGATTTCTAGGCCCAATATACCCGTTTTACTCCGTTGGACAGTCAAAAACACCGATACACTCCTAAAGATCCACCCCGTAGTTTTTCGAGGGCTTTCTGGAGCAGTTCTCCGTTTTTCTAGGGTCTCGTTTTGATTTTTGGCGCAACTAATCACAAATAATCAGTTTCCAGAAATAAGGCTTGTTGGTCAGAACTGGGGCCAAAAATACTGGATCTTTGAGGATTTTTGGCTAAAAATCATCATGTCCTCAGAACTGGCAACTTGGACGAACAGTCAAACTACGACCCTGGAGAAACGAAAAAGTACGTCAGAAAGCTCTACGAAAACTACGGGGAGCATCCTGACGAGTCTATCGGAGTTTTTGGCCGTGCCGCCGAGTAAATCGCGTATTTTTGGCTAAAAAACTCAGTTCTGAGGGCCCAAAAATAAATTTCCCATAATAGTTGGTCTAATAACATAATATCAGTACCCCTTACGGAACACGGCACAGCTCTATTTCTACGTATATACTACGTAATGCTCAGATCTCCGACCGACCAACGTATAGCTTGTTCGTTATAGGCAGTGTTGGGCACCGGAGTCCTTTTGGGGTCCGGTCGGTTATCTCATAACCGACCGGAGATGGTCTCCGGTTAACCGGTTATTTTGACAAAATAACCGAGACCGAAACCGCGAAGTTTCCGGTCGGTTATTCGGTCGGTTATTTCACATACATAAATAAATGGCTAGTTTGCGCCACGTTCGCACCCCCAAGGGAAAAATAGCGTTTTTTTTCGGATGCTCGTCTGTCGGCACATCAGCAAATTAAATTATTCGTAATGCACGCATTACAAAACGCACGACACACACCATGTGAAAGTTGACGACAAAACGGAACCTGTCGTTGAGTCGTTCGGCATGAGTCATTGGCGTACAGCTAACAGGCGAGCAGGCGGAGCATGACTACGAAAAAGCGGATGTAGCGACGCTCAGGACGGCGAGCGGAGCCTACTTCTTGGTCACAAGACAAAATGGACAAGGGCTTCCAAAACCACTCAACACCCAACACGCAGAAATAAGCAAAACCAAAACTGCTCTCGCGGTTCAGTTCTTCTCCGAGGTAGAAAACAAAAATCATCGTCGATTTCAACGCGGTACAATAGGGAAAACAATGCGTAATGCGTAGGAGAACGCACTCTGACTGCTCGTCGTGTTGGTTCATTGACTCGTACATTAGTGATCGTATTATTGATGACTGATGATCCGTTAGCTTTGATGACCCACCAGATAGCTGATGTGCTGCTGCTGTGATGCTGCGATGGCTACTGGTGTGCGCTGTGCCTGTGTGCTGACATATAGGGGTTTCAATACAGATACAGAGGTATCATATGGGGTAGGGGATAGGGGACACAATAACCGACCGGAAATAACCGGTCCGGTTATGTCCGGTCGGTTATTTGAGATAACCGAATAACCGGTTTCGAAATGTCCGGTTTTCGGTTACGATAACCGGATCGCGGTTTCCGTTTAAATAACCGTAGTTCGGTCCCGGTGCCCAGCACTGGTTATAGGTATTGGGGCTCTTGGAGCTGCAAGGGAGCGTAGGCATTGCTGTGTTTGCATCACGAAACGAAAGTGCTCCGCAGCAAGATTTTGATCGTTGCGGAGCTCCTGTTTGGTATCTACACTCTGATATGTGGCCACGTAGGACGCCACGGACGGTCGAACTAGAGGCCAAGGTAGGTTCACCTACTATAATAGTGCTCGGCGTCCTCGTCGAAAATCTGAGTTAAAACAGTATCAGCAGCCGGAGAAACTGCCATTTTCAAATTCGTATTGGGTACCAGGGGTATGGAGTGTTGTTTTCGAGTAAGAGGCACTTTTCGTGATGAAAAAGGCGTCTGATCGATACGCCTCCTGAGACACAAATGTTACATGACCTAGGCTCTCTAAAACTACTCATCGGTCGGCAGTCTGAGCATTACCACTGGAAAAAATGTCGTTTTCCGTACGTAGAGAGTCATGAAAAGGTAGAAATTATACCAGAAATAGTATTGCAACCGAAAAAAAAACGGATTTGTTTCCTATTTGATCTTAAAGTTTTCGCCCGAAGGGGCCCCTCAATGAAGTCCGCGTGGAGAGTATTTTGAGTATTTAGCACCCCTTCTTTGTCGTGGGTGTCCTGTACTCGTAGCTGTCTATGTTCCATACATACTGCTGCTGTAGAGTACAGAGTGCCCGTCGCCCACCAACAAATTACATGGAATCTTCTTGCTTTTGATAGCAGTGCTCCAAAATCACGCAAAACATGCCATATGCGCGTTTTTTGCTCCGAATTCCTCGACCCTACTTCACTCATCCCGGCTACGTATTTATCTATTTATGTGGCTTGGCCTTACCAAGATAATCGATTTAAGAAGTTTTCGGGGTTTTGACCAAATTAACCAATTAAACTTCTTACTACGATACATGATCCACGTTTTTTTACCTCACCTTTCTTAATCGGTTGGTCTTTTCTGTTAACCCCTTAAGAACTGGTCCCACGAAATTGGGGATAAACTACTTGGAATTATTATAGGATTTTTTTGTCAGTTCTGAATGGGGTTAATCGAGCTCTCTTAAATCGTAGCCTCCCCTGTACCTGTGATCAGCACGCACTATGCTAGATTTCTGCTGCGGGTTGCGGGGTGCATAGCAAACACGTTTCATAGGTGCGAGTGGGGCAGCATAATGATCAAAAATGAATCACGAGATTTCAACAAAGCTCGGGTGCCCGTCTGCTAGGTACAGGCCAGTTCAGACTTAACGCCTCGTTTTCTTTATGCGTCTCGGAAGTTTACGCCGTTTGTAGGAGGGAGATCCAGGTTGTTTGCACACGTTTGATATGGGCCCCTGCCAAGCATGGAATATATTTTTTTTTTTGGGGGGGGGGGTTAACCAGTCGTAGGTACCTGATACGTATGATATTGATCCTACTCAATCAGTTCTTTGAACACTTGCAGTTGAATGCTTGCTCGAAAACGAATACAGACATGCTTTGAAATTATGTACCTGGAACCGACTCGTTCAGATGTAAGCTGTACTAGGTAGAGTGTAAAAGGGCCCCCGCCGCCTACATAGGCGGCTTCGGCAGGGCCACAATACAATGACTTGGAGGTTAAGGGTCCATTCCAGTGAGCTCGTAAGGGCGATGCGCATGCATGACCACTCCCAGCTCGATTTAAAAAAAAAAAGAGTCTACCAGCCCCGAGCTGATACACACGTCAAATACCACGCTGTAAGATGCTTTCGCCGCTATAGCGCCAGCTCTAGTTACGTAACAAGAACATGAATTGACTGGCTGTGTCGCCCTCTTCCGCTGTTTATGGCGGCCAGTATGACAACAAAAATCCAGTACGTGGCCTTCGAGTAGATGTTGCAAGCAGCATTCCTTCGTGGCGGGGAAAAAATGGGGGTGCTCAGCTTGAACCAGCCTCTGTAAACACTTCAAGGATTACAGCAGTAGATCAGAGAAGAAAGCATCGAAAGAAGAAAATCACGGTTCTTGATTTTTCAAGTTTTTCGAATATGATCTTGCGATCGAGATCGTTTTTTGTCTTTTCTTCCAAAATCCTCGATGATTTTGACCGGTCCGGTAGAATCGATTGAAAATCACGTCTTGGTTCGATTCGTTCCTGTTTTTTTTTTCAACACTGGGAAAGCAAAAAAAAGTGGTACCGGCCGGTGCTCTCTCGCCACCATATTCTTCTCCCTCATTCGCAAAATTAATTAATTATACCCCCCCATACCACGAACAGCCTACCTAACGAGTATAATATATATACTAGGGAATAAGTGGCCCTCCCGCCCCCACGGCGGTAGGGCCAGATTGAAGCAAGTAGTAATGGAGAGGGTCGAAATAAATATAATAGGAATAAATAGGAAACAAATTGACGGCGAAGGTTAATAGGAGTACAAATAATGGTGAAGAGAATAGAAACGATGGGGACATAAACACAACCAAAGATACAAGAGCTGCCAAACAGTTAGACTTTGCGCATAGGTTTCCTTTGTTTCCGTGGTTTTCTGCTTTCGGGAATGTTATGAGTGGTCAACGCTGAAGGTCATGCTGCACATCATTGTCGGATGGCAAAAATGATAATAATGACTCGGAGTACGAAATGTACTCGATACTCGGAGTATACTCGGAGTGTGAAGTACGTTAGGAGCATATTTGCATCATTTGAAAGACTAAGATATAATACGCTTAAGAAGACAGGAGAAGGCAAGGAACAATAACGAACATATAAACACAAGACTGTCAACCTGATAACTCCGGAATTAAAGAAGAGTAAACAACGTCGACAGCTCTAGCACAAAGCGTGTAGGGGCAAACCTATCCTCGGTTGTCAATAGTACAATGTCGGCGGATTTCCGAAGTCTAGATATAGGCCAACATACGAGTATAAGCATCCGTGCATGAACACATCCCTGCGTAAATATAAACGATCTTGCTCAACGACTGTGGCCTTGGCTAGGGTGAACAGTCACCGTCGCCAGTGTACGAGAGAGTGCTGTGTGCTGTCTTACGTACTCATATATCACTCGTATACCTGCACATACATACTCGTATGAAGTGCTTCATGGAGCCGGGTCGTGGATACCAAACAACAAATATACTACTGTACGTCAACTCAACACTACTATGATACACCATCATCAGCACTTATACGAGTACCATCACCAGTGTGGTACGAGAGGAGAGTGTCTTATGAACTCGTATACTCGTACATATGATATATACCTGCACATACATACATCTTGTCGGAAGCGCCCGGTAACATCTTGTCGGAGATCACCGTAAGGATCTCCCATGCAAGTATCACCAATTCACCCTGTCATAAGATCTCCGTATCTTATCGTGCAAACCAGATCTCGTGTGATCAACAACCTGGCGTCTCTTCGACGCGTACACAGACAAGAAGGAAAGTGCCACAGGCTCAAGCTGTGAACCTGGAGCCCGTATTCATACTTGTATTCATACGAGTACGCATGTACGACGGGGATGCGTAGTTGATACCAGGTTCGTTCATACCAGGTACCAGACAGCACATACATACATACTCGTACATACGTCAAGTACTCGTACGAAGACGGGAATACTTGGTTTTTTTTACCAGGTACGTGCGTATCATACACAAGAAAAAAATCGCATTTTTTCAAGTTTGACATTTTGACATATCGATCGACAAACCCAACGACTGCGTCATAAACTCTGAACGCATCGCGCTGGTGAGGACCTCCGATCCACCCTACGAGCGTAGTGCCACAGTTCTCACGCCTCGGTCGATGATATGCGGAGGGCGCAGAGCAGGCGTCTGACGAAAACACAGTTGGCAGCTGAGTTCAAAACAGAACACGAAAACTCTATCCGATCGCAAGAACGAGTGTTTTAAGGTTTTTCGACGAAGACCGTCGGACGCCGCAAGCAACCGCTCGCCCCCTAGACTACGAATCGTAATGATACCTTCGAGGCCGCTATGTACACTTGCTGGCCTTGCCTGGTACGAAAGTCGTTAGTCGTGGACTGAGTCTATGTCGATATCGAAGGTCAATCGTCGCATGCAGAATATATGTTCTATTTGTGGTTGATTTGGGAATTGGGCATCAAAGCGAACTGCTGTACGAAGATTTTTTTTTTTTCATCAGCGCTACTCTAAATTGCTATGATAAAGTGGGCATCAAAGATCACTTGATTAAAGTATTGTTTTTTGGGCATCAGACGAACTATATATAATAGATAGATACCGGGTACCTGGTACATATTTCATAATTTTGCTCTTTCTCTAGATAAATTGCATTAGTATGAAAACCATACAGTACTTTATCTGGTACAGGTATATGTCTTATTTGAATCCTTTTGTGTGCCGAATATATGTATCCTCCCTCGCTGCGTTTTATGTCGACCCTAAAAATGTCGGTATAAATGTTGTTTTTTATCTCCGTTGTCTATTGTGCTCTGGGCAACAACCTCGCAGGCAGGCAGGCGGGCAGGCAGGAGCGAGAGTGAGCATAAGAATGCCACCGTCGTGGAGCACCGTCTGCGACAGGTGGGGCTGGGTGGTCCCAGCCCTCATTTTGGTTTCTAGTTTGGGGCACAGCTACCTGCTGCCCGACGTCGACCCGAACTTCTCCGGTAACGCCTTTTCGGCCGTCGGGGAGATCTGGACTGCGGAAGACCTTTCGAGCATGGCTGGAAGCGGCACCATGGCGGCAGCCGTCTCCTGCCTCACGGATGCCGCGCACGAGCCTGGAGCGGCCGCGCTAAAACTTGATGAGTGAGTGAGTGAGTGTGAAATTACGCGTATAAGTACCTGGTATACAACACGTGCTGCGGCTGCCAGCATGTCGTGTTTTCTAGGCCGTTTCGAGCGAAGTACAGCATCCCAGCAGTAGTGGTATAAAGTATAAAGTATAAAGTGTACGCGCAGCATTTCTTGCCAGTTGATTGGTCTAATGTATTTGTGGTGTCTACTACCGCTGTGTGGTACGCTGCTGCGTTTTCCCCCCGGCCACCGATCGATGCTACAAGTTCTAACGGAGCTATCGTACGTAGGTCTCCGTAACTTACGCGTTCTGCTAGGTTTCTGGATGTGATTATTATACTGTCTGTTGCAATGCATGCATTATATGGTACGTATAAACCCTTGGTATCAATACATATCATAGACGCACGCTACGGTAGAGGTGCACCATGTTTTTTTCTGAGGCTTCTCACTTGAGGAGCTGTATACTAATAATAGTAAGCCACCTGCCTTTGGAGGAAAATTAAAGCACTACCCGATGAACAATCTCGTAGCCTGACGACACAACGAAAAATAGTGCAAAACAATAATAAATGGAATTCCGACGTTTTTGGGTTCAGGGGCCCCTTCATTCAGAACATTTCCAGCCAAAAAAAGGTACAGTACCTCTATCGTTCGCATGCGTCCATAGAGCATGCGCGCAACATACCGTTAGTAGATATTAATAAAGGGAACGAACGGGGGGTCCTTATCAAGAAAAGGGGTCTGTAAGGAGCACCTTTTCCAGGTCATATCGGTAACCGCCCAGGTCGCGATCTCACGCCGGGTGCACCGATACAAGCTCGCCCTGCGAGACCGGCAGGCCGCCAGGGGGAGAAGGGAGGAGGAGGGAGGATTACTTCCCATGGCGTGGGGGTGGAATGTAGATGCGGAGTAGGAAGCACTGCGAATAGATACATAGGAGGTACAATAACTGGGTAAAGGGTGCGTATTCTATTGAGTACACGCAGAGGAGGAGACGTGGTTGAATGAGAGTGGTGGTATTCGACGAATTGTGTCAGCTTTTTCATTCTGAATGAATAATGCCCTGCACATTGTCGGAAGGCAAATAATATATTAATAGTATCGTATGAATGTACGGTATAGTTTCGATCTCGCGCCCCGTTCTTCGTCTGTCGCAACGCTCGCCCCGCAGGATCAAAGCTCTAATCGACGGACGTACCGCGGCAGACATCCGTGCTGCCATCTTCAGGGTCACCGACGGGGGGAAGAGAGACAAGCTCGCCAATTTTGCAAGGAACACCAACGCCGCGGCCACCTGCTCCACATTTGGCACCGCTGGCTGGAGCGGCCTAGACGCGTGTTTGGCTGGATGCGAGCAGAAAAGTCATTTTCTGGCCTGGACCCCGAACAAGGGGGCGTGCCATGTGCTCTGCGCTCTGGCCACCTCGCCTTGCACAAAAGAGTGAGTATGCAGCAAACAGCTAACACCGATTAAAAGCGCCACTATCTATGAGCTGTCCCACACGCGCACCATTGGTGTCAGTGCTTTCTCTGGTTGGCTCACATCGCAGGGTTTTATGTAACGATTCACGTTTTTCCCTGCACTGCTGTATTTCTCACTCACCTTATCCCCTATTCTTGTCCCCGCCTCCGCTACCCCCCTACCCCCCCCCCCGCGCTCCTCTGTTGGTGTCGTCGTGACTACGACAGTGTTGCCGCCGGAACAATCACAATGAGGCCTGTTTCGTGGGGAACGATGGTCACGGACTGGAGTGAGACCTGGGCGTTGGTGCTCTGCCAGACAGTTTATATGGTGAAGTGAAAAACGCGGCAAAGGGTTGCGCCCGACACGAGTGCCCCCTCACCATCACGCGATTATAAGGCCTCGCGCCGTTATCCCTCGAAGAAGCACACACCACAAGCTCCTCTTGGGGGCTTGTACAAAGGATCTCCTGTTACGTTGTAGTGTATAATATATTCCGTACCTGCTACCTGCTATGTGCTCGCTCATCCCTGCACTATATGCCTTGCGCGTACCTTTCTTTGACCTTCTTTCCGTGCTGCATGTGCTTATTGTTCGGTGGGTGCCCCGCCAGGTGCTGTTCCCGCTGTACGTAGCGTACCTGGTGATCGATTGCCTAGCGATGAAGGCACGCTGGCGCGAAGCGGAGAAGGAACTGGAAATGTCCGAGATGGACTGTGATTGGTGGATCAGTTTCCACGATGCCATGCGAGACCTCGACGCGCTGGAGATCGCAATGGACTCCCGAGCGCATGACGGCCAGCTCCCGGCTTCTCGGCGGGCTCGTCTCCGGCGGGAGGAAGGGGGCGTCCTGTTGGCCAGGCGCAGGGACTAAGAGGGGTGCTGTAGGATTTACCTCGGTGGAAGCTCAAACAAGGGTGGGACCAGGGGGGGGTGCGGCCAGGGGACAGCATGGAGGTAGGGGTAGCGATCAGCAAGGGACACGGCCGTCTGTTCGTGCACATACTACACGGCGATGCCCGTTCCTTGCTGCTGCATGTATGTATAGTAGCCCACTTTCGTAAGGTGCAGTCTCCTCCATTAGTTTGAGTTGTTGTTGTTGTTGTTGTTGTCGTCACAGGGTGTGCAGTTTCCCGAATCGCACCGTCCTGTACCCCTGGTGCTTTATAGAGAGAGAGCGTACCATCTCTACGACGGTCTCTGCTTTTCGGAGTATGGGCCTTATTGCGGTGTATGGGGGAGTTCGCGCGGCGCTAAAAGGGAAAAAGGGAGTGTTTGTACGAGTACTGTGTTCATTTGTAGCAAGAACCGGCTCTACGGCAAAGGTTTTGACCTACTACTGCTGTATCATGCTTGGCGCGTATATAGGCCGTGCGTACGTAAGGTAAACCTGTTTTGTGCGATAGTTTGATACCTGGTACTGCTGTCGTGTACCATGTGCCAGGTATGTTTTTGTATACATAGAAGAGGACGACGTGAGATATGAACACTTACTGTAGCGCACGCAGCAAGAAACGTCTTCAGCCCCTTCTCCAAAACCACTACGCACGATGCCAGCGCCAACGGGAAGGCAAACACCACCATCAACCAACGTTTGCCGCCTTTGTTTTTTTTGTTTAACCAGCTTAATACGTACACGTATACTACCTGTTGTCTATGCCGTCGCCCAGTATATCGTACACTATTCGTGTAGAATATTATGATCCAGCTACACGTGCAACGTTATGTTTCACCAGTATGAAATATGTACCAAATACGACCGCGGCTCTTCGTTTGCTGGGGTCACTCTTTTCGCACACTGCCTTTTGCGGCGTTCGTCGACTCTGTTCAGGTATACGTGCATCGCGATACACAAGAAATGGTAGGCAAAGGGGGCGCACAGATATACGAAGTATGCAAACTATTAATAACACAATTTGTTGGTTTGTTTGTACGGCACAGTATTAATACTGCATGCAGTACTGTAGTAGTAGCATCGTCATTGTGGGGGGGTATACCTATTCACACTGTTTTTTTTGTACGTCCAATGCCCCCCAAAACGCCATTACGACGTAGGGGGAACTCTTAAGTTTACGGCGTGAAAGGGGGGGGGGGGGTACATTATATATTAGCTCACCTCTAGGAAGGCCGCACAGGGTCCATACTCTCACTCGTACATACCGTGTACCTGGTAGGCATTATAGTCTACTAATCGTCTATTAATGAATATAGTCTACATCATACAAGGGGCTTCGCCGGCGGCCTGGACGGCCGCCGGTCGCAGCCTTGCGTGATGCCGGAATGTTAGCGGCATTGTAGCGAAGGACGGGGGTCAGACGTAATGCCAAGAGTTACGTTGTTAATTAGCAGCAGCGTTTGCGTCAAAGGATGGAAATCAGACGTACTGCCAAGAGTTGAGAGCGCTTTGCACACTGCCCACACGAGGAGAGTGGCAACAGTACTCGTAATACATGTGATACTGCTGCTGCTGTACTCATAGTGTGTGCTCGTATGTATCTTGGTCACAAACCTGACACATGCGCATTGTATGCTGTGCACGGTGTGGGCGGATCAGCTAAGCCGGCGATTGCAGGCGAAGCGGAGGCACGCCTCAGCGAAGAACCCGCGCGGAGAGGCGGTCAGAGGCGGGAGATATCCGAAGACCTAAGGATGCGCATATGTGATAAACGAACTAACATATATAGATTTATATATATTTACAAGGGCTCCGCATGGGTGCCGGCATTCGCCGGCACCCATGCTTCGGGTAGGGCAGGGAAGGAGTTGGAATTATCCCATCCGACATAAACAAAAAAAAATGTAAATTGAAAGGAATGCCAAGGGTTTCACACCCCGGACAGATCAGCTCACCATAGCTCGAGCTCGCTCTTTAAAGAGCTAGCTCACCGGTGAGCTACGTGAGCTACATGAGCTACACATGTTTTCCTTCGCTTGAGCTATAGGCGATAGCTCATCTGCACATGTTTTCAAAGCTTGAGCTATAATCGGTAGCTCATCTGCACACATATGTCCGGAGTGAGCTATATGATCTGCCTGAGCTAGCTCATTTGGCCCCTTTGAACGTGCGATTCAAATCCGGGTTTGAAAGATCAGTGCAAAATACTCGATATTGAGCGGGGCATCTCAGAAATGCCATTTTTTTTCGTGATGACTTGACTTGTGTATGAAAATCGAGTTTCGGTAATATCTCGTGATGGGTGGCGAATTGGGCAACGAGACTTTCATCGCTCTTCTCTGTGTGTCTTCAGCACTGCCTCCACACTAAGTTTCGTTTTTATTGAAAATTACGTTCCCTTCAAGGACGAAGTGAGCGTATGCTAATTCCGGAAGAACCGCACGAAGACACGCCCCGAAAGGCTCCACACCGACTAGACGCGTTCCCGGGGGCCTCACACTCCAATGGCTTACCTAAGCGCCATATCACTGTCGGAGGGGCTCGAAAACTCGTACACGACTTTCCCACGGGACAACCAACGGTAGCAGAACCCATATGCAGCTAGGCTAGAAGTTTGGGGACAATAAGGAAGAGAAAGAACCCGCAGAAAGGATAAGAGTCAAACGAGCGACGTCACTGAGATAAGAGAAAGGTCAACAAGTATGGGTGTGATCTCATGCCGCAGCAGAGAGGCCTCATTGATCCCAAACTATATACGATTTAACCTACGACGCAATGTTACAACAGTAATCTGACACAGAAAAGAGGCGAAGCCCGCAGGGCAGAACCCCTTTTCAGAAAAGCCTTTTTGTTGTACTGGGAGACAGTGATTGAGTATCACTCCGTGAGCGATATCGCAGCTCTACAACAGCACGACAAAGTAGAAAGAGGCTAGGAGAAAAAACAGACCATCCCGCCCGCCCATCGTTGGTAGCGAGGTTGTACCGTCGACAACGACATCAGTTTTGTTAGTGTTTATTTTACCGGGGTACCTACTCTCTGCGACGAGGTGCCGCGTTGATTGCTAGGCAATCAACGCGGGAGTAGTAACCCTGGGTGAGCGTCTCCGGCTGATCGCAGCAGGAGGCCTCATTGATCCCAAATTATAACAATCAATGGTTACAAACAGAATTTTCATTTTTGTGTCGAAAAAAGTTTTGGTGTTTTGAGTTTTCGCGGATATCTCGGCGAGATCGAGTCGGGGAAAACTGAAGTATATTTTTTTTCATCACGAGTGAGTATTATACGTGTTTATCTTTTTTGCATAAGCAGTGGTATGTAGGGAGTCATCCCACGGTAGGGGTGCAGCATAGTTGTCTGAGCTCCTCACATGAGGAGCCTAATATCTCACCCACAACATGATGTCCGAAACATTCGTTCGCCCAACCCGACCACACCTTCCAGTGCGGTAGTCCAAAACCAAATATACCAGTGAAATAATGATAATATCCGGTGGTTACTCACGTGAGGAGCACAACCGGTCAGAAAACATTGAGCCTAAAAGTGGTACCCCTACCGTGGGATTACTCTAGGGTTAGTGTCCCCAATATATGTAGCCTGGTTTGCAGTGGTTCACGAGGTACGACTTTAGGAAGCTTCTCCGTTTTATTGTTGGCCCAGCTCGTATGCTTGATTCTTTGTTGTGGATTTATCTCCTGATAAATTATGAATTCCGGATGAAACCCTTGGCATTCCTTGCAATTTACATTTATTTTGTTTATGTCGGATGGGATAATTCCCACTCCTTCCCTGCCCTACCCGAAGCATGGGTGCCGGCGAATGCCGGCACCCATGCGGAGCCCTTGTAAATATATATAAATCTATATATGTTAGTTCGTTTATCACATATGCGCATCCTTAGGTCTTCGGATATCTCCCGCCTCTGACCGCCTCTCCGCGCGGGTTCTTCGCTGAGGCGTGCCTCCGCTTCGCCTGCAATCGCCGGCTTAGCTGATCCGCCCACACCGTGCACAGCATACAATGCGCATGTGTCAGGTTTGTGACCAAGATACATACGAGCACACACTATGAGTACAGCAGCAGCAGTATCACATGTATTACGAGTACTGTTGCCACTCTCCTCGTGTGGGCAGTGTGCAAAGCGCTCTCAACTCTTGGCAGTACGTCTGATTTCCATCCTTTGACGCAAACGCTGCTGCTAATTAACAACGTAACTCTTGGCATTACGTCTGACCCCCGTCCTTCGCTACAATGCCGCTAACATTCCGGCATCACGCAAGGCTGCGACCGGCGGCCGTCCAGGCCGCCGGCGAAGCCCCTTGTATGATGTAGACTATATTCATTAATAGACGATTAGTAGACTATAATGCCTACCAGGTACACGGTATGTACGAGTGAGAGTATGGACCCTGTGCGGCCTTCCTAGAGGTGAGCTAATATATAATGTACCCCCCCCCCCCCTTTCACGCCGTAAACTTAAGAGTTCCCCCTACGTCGTAATGGCGTTTTGGGGGGCATTGGACGTACAAAAAAAACAGTGTGAATAGGTATACCCCCCCACAATGACGATGCTACTACTACAGTACTGCATGCAGTATTAATACTGTGCCGTACAAACAAACCAACAAATTGTGTTATTAATAGTTTGCATACTTCGTATATCTGTGCGCCCCCTTTGCCTACCATTTCTTGTGTATCGCGATGCACGTATACCTGAACAGAGTCGACGAACGCCGCAAAAGGCAGTGTGCGAAAAGAGTGACCCCAGCAAACGAAGAGCCGCGGTCGTATTTGGTACATATTTCATACTGGTGAAACATAACGTTGCACGTGTAGCTGGATCATAATATTCTACACGAATAGTGTACGATATACTGGGCGACGGCATAGACCACAGGTAGTATACGTGTACGTATTAAGCTGGTTAAACAAAAAAAACAAAGGCGGCAAACGTTGGTTGATGGTGGTGTTTGCCTTCCCGTTGGCGCTGGCATCGTGCGTAGTGGTTTTGGAGAAGGGGCTGAAGACGTTTCTTGCTGCGTGCGCTACAGTAAGTGTTCATATCTCACGTCGTCCTCTTCTATGTATACAAAAACATACCTGGCACATGGTACACGACAGCAGTACCAGGTATCAAACTATCGCACAAAACAGGTTTACCTTACGTACGCACGGCCTATATACGCGCCAAGCATGATACAGCAGTAGTAGGTCAAAACCTTTGCCGTAGAGCCGGTTCTTGCTACAAATGAACACAGTACTCGTACAAACACTCCCTTTTTCCCTTTTAGCGCCGCGCGAACTCCCCCATACACCGCAATAAGGCCCATACTCCGAAAAGCAGAGACCGTCGTAGAGATGGTACGCTCTCTCTCTATAAAGCACCAGGGGTACAGGACGGTGCGATTCGGGAAACTGCACACCCTGTGACGACAACAACAACAACAACAACAACTCAAACTAATGGAGGAGACTGCACCTTACGAAAGTGGGCTACTATACATACATGCAGCAGCAAGGAACGGGCATCGCCGTGTAGTATGTGCACGAACAGACGGCCGTGTCCCTTGCTGATCGCTACCCCTACCTCCATGCTGTCCCCTGGCCGCACCCCCCCCTGGTCCCACCCTTGTTTGAGCTTCCACCGAGGTAAATCCTACAGCACCCCTCTTAGTCCCTGCGCCTGGCCAACAGGACGCCCCCTTCCTCCCGCCGGAGACGAGCCCGCCGAGAAGCCGGGAGCTGGCCGTCATGCGCTCGGGAGTCCATTGCGATCTCCAGCGCGTCGAGGTCTCGCATGGCATCGTGGAAACTGATCCACCAATCACAGTCCATCTCGGACATTTCCAGTTCCTTCTCCGCTTCGCGCCAGCGTGCCTTCATCGCTAGGCAATCGATCACCAGGTACGCTACGTACAGCGGGAACAGCACCTGGCGGGGCACCCACCGAACAATAAGCACATGCAGCACGGAAAGAAGGTCAAAGAAAGGTACGCGCAAGGCATATAGTGCAGGGATGAGCGAGCACATAGCAGGTAGCAGGTACGGAATATATTATACACTACAACGTAACAGGAGATCCTTTGTACAAGCCCCCAAGAGGAGCTTGTGGTGTGTGCTTCTTCGAGGGATAACGGCGCGAGGCCTTATAATCGCGTGATGGTGAGGGGGCACTCGTGTCGGGCGCAACCCTTTGCCGCGTTTTTCACTTCACCATATAAACTGTCTGGCAGAGCACCAACGCCCAGGTCTCACTCCAGTCCGTGACCATCGTTCCCCACGAAACAGGCCTCATTGTGATTGTTCCGGCGGCAACACTGTCGTAGTCACGACGACACCAACAGAGGAGCGCGGGGGGGGGGGTAGGGGGGTAGCGGAGGCGGGGACAAGAATAGGGGATAAGGTGAGTGAGAAATACAGCAGTGCAGGGAAAAACGTGAATCGTTACATAAAACCCTGCGATGTGAGCCAACCAGAGAAAGCACTGACACCAATGGTGCGCGTGTGGGACAGCTCATAGATAGTGGCGCTTTTAATCGGTGTTAGCTGTTTGCTGCATACTCACTCTTTTGTGCAAGGCGAGGTGGCCAGAGCGCAGAACGATGGGCGGGCGGGATGGTCTGTTTTTTCTCCTAGCCTCTTTCTACTTTGTCGTGCTGTTGTAGAGCTGCGATATCGCTCACGGAGTGATACTCAATCACTGCCTCCCAGTACAACAAAGAGGCTTTTCTGAAAAGGGGTTCTGCCCTGCGGGCTTCGCCTCTTTTCTGTGTCAGATTACTGTTGTAACATTGCGTCGTAGGTTAAATCGTATATAGTTTGGGATCAATGAGGCCTCTCTGCTGCGGCATGAGATCACACCCATACTTGTTGACCTTTCTCTTATCTCAGTGACGTCGCTCGTTTGACTCTTATCCTTTCTGCGGGTTCTTTCTCTTCCTTATTGTCCCCAAACTTCTAGCCTAGCTGCATATGGGTTCTGCTACCGTTGGTTGTCCCGTGGGAAAGTCGTGTACGAGTTTTCGAGCCCCTCCGACAGTGATATGGCGCTTAGGTAAGCCATTGGAGTGTGAGGCCCCCGGGAACGCGTCTAGTCGGTGTGGAGCCTTTCGGGGCGTGTCTTCGTGCGGTTCTTCCGGAACTAGCATACGCTCACTTCGTCCTTGAAGGGATCGTAATTTTCAATAAAAACGAAAAATAGTGTGGAGACAGTGCTGAAGACACAAGGAGAAGATCGATGAAAGTCTCGTTGCCAAATTCGCCGCCCATCAAGACTTACTACCAAAACCGATTTCACACACCAAGTCAAGAAAAAATGGCATTTCTGCGATGCCCCGCTCAATCTTGAGAATTTTGGACTGGGTTTTAACCCCGGATTTTTTTATCGCACGTTCAAAGGCATTCACTGTCGGCCCTGCTTTTGTATTTATTTATTCATTTAACTACAGTAGTTTTGGTCGATTTTGTATTTTTTCGGGTTGTTGGAACGGTCATATACGCGTAGATCTTGAGAAAAAAAAAATTGTATCGTACTCGTAGGGTCGAAGGTCAATGTGTCGACGAGTGCTTGAGCTACTACCCCGTGTCCAAAAATGAAGTCCAAATTGGTAAAATTGAAGGGGGCATCGCCAATCCGACACTTAAACCGTTTCATGGTTGGCACAGCTCGTAGTACAGCAGAGCAGTAGTAGTAGTTGCAACATGCGCATGGAAACCACAAAACATAGTACAGCAGAGTGTGCACACCGTGATGAGAGAGGCACAGAACAGTATTGTACTTAGCCCTGCACATAGCAGGGCGTGTGCTTACTCGTACTTCTACTTACTCGAAGTACGGTATGTTTGTGCTCGTACTCCTACAAAGCTCGATCGAGCTTACTGCTGTTACGATGTATGTCTGTTTCTGAAGCTGTACGTATGTATGTACTCGTACGAACATACCTGGTACATTATCATCCCATTTACCTGGTACATTATTTACGTGGTACATTCGATCGGGTGGAAAAATCACAGCTACGTAGCTGTCGTATTTTAAAAAATCCAGAAAAAGAAAAGCCGCACACTGCAGCAACTTGTGTGTTGACTATGAAAACAAACCAAGTAAGTGCATATTATGTATTGTATTTTTAAGCTGCAGCACGACATAAAATAAATGGAATACACATCATTTATTCGAGGAAAACTTTGTTCTTGTTTATATGTGGTGTGTCCTTGGTCTTTGGGCAAGGAGATATTCGAGCCTGCTTGCTGTCGATGCTGTCGACACTGCTGTGTTGTGTGACGTGGTGACCGAGTGGGGACGATGATAGAAGGGAATGTAAAGCGCTGGATCGTTGCGGAACTTGGAAGCAAGCTTCTTCTTCGATATGGAAAGACCTCTTGTTATTATTTACCTCTGTAGACTAGGTGAGAGACAAAAGCCTGGATGACGAGGGCCAGAATGAGAAGTGAGCTGAGGAGGGGGAGGTGAGAGTCTCTTCCAGACTCTCGGGCTCTCTTGTCCAAATGGCCCGCAAGTCGGGTTGTTACAAATCCCCGCTAAGTAATGGAATTCCGTTACTCTGCTAGATCTACTTCTCTAAGTTTACTGTCTATCCGCTTATGGGAATGTCTTCATATAAGAACATTCCTATATGCCTACGAGAACTTCTCATACTTATCGGGAGTTCCGACATTAAGGAACGTTCTAATGGTTTCGAACGTTCTTCTAGGCCTGTCTGGCATACATACCAAAGAGAACACGCGAACAATCTTTGCGGTGTCCCAAAACTCAATCATCTATAGCTTTTAAGGCACCACATCACATTAGCCCACCCTGAATAGTCGTATATGCACACTACACGATGGTAAATGGATGATAACAAAGTTCATCCTAAAAGACCGAGAGAGGGGGGTCGAAGATGCGGCTATTCAAAACAATAAAAAATGAGGCTATAGATTCTCCCACACCTCGTAGTGAGGCCTAAGCATCACGGATAGGGTCATCGACAGAAGCGAACGCTGAGGGAGGAATCATGACCAAAACAGGAACAGCAAGGGGTCGAAATCAAGACAAAGCAGACACAATAAACCCGAAACGAAGCTAAAGAGGTACCAAGACAAATGTAGAAGAAAGCGGGACTCAGGGTACAGCCGTATGTGCGGGGGCTCATATGTCCAGGGGTCGTAAAGGACCTGAGGGAGATACAAGTGCGAGGCTGATCATCGAGTCCTGACGGAAACGATAGAGGCTACTTAGCATGGAACACAAAACACAGTCCAGAGGGGTATCGCAGGGATGACTACTCGCTATGGTCGAAGCGATCCGAAGGGCAAGCAAGATACAGAAGTCGAATCCAAAAGAAAAACATGATGCATAAGGCGAAGGGGGCACGGCAAGACTACCTTGGAAGTTCCTAGGACTATAACCAAGGGGCTGACGGGTCCAAAGAATGGAGTGAACATCGTGCCACTATGAAGCGGCCAAGTATTAGGGGAGCAACGCTAGTAAGCGCAGCAAGGGGAGCCAGTCAGAGCCAGTGCACTAAATAAATCGCCAGAAAGAATATACCCGGATGTCTAGACCGAAGTCGACTAGTTCGACGTGGACGAAATGTGTTTCTACCGTATAACACGTACATAAGTCAGCTATGGTGGCTACATGGGAGCGGAACCGGTCGCGGGAAAAAACGCGTTGGTAGGTGGTGGAAACGCAAAGACACAATAGACGAAACAACAGCAAAGATATCGCAACAATTGAAGTCCATTGCGGTCCACTTTACTGTGGAACGGACGCACCAACCGTGAGGACGGTAATATGGTGGTCTGTTAGCCTGCATAAGGGGCCAAGGCAACGGAGATGCAACGCGGGTGGTGGAGGGAAAATACACTAAAACCGAAATCCAGAAAACCGGTGTCGCTATGGTCCAGAGATCGTATGAAGATGGGGACCGGCGAGGCCGGAGATGGATAGAACTGATAATATAAAACTAGTAGCTCAGAAAAGAACTCAATGACGCCCGGATTGTAGCTGCAAACACAAGGTGGGCGTTAGCGATGGTGAAGGGTTTCAAACTAAAAACCCAGCACACCAAAAGAACGCTATTCAATCATGGTCCATCTGCCACGAGTTAGGGCAGGTGAGGGCCGTGATGGATGCCAGAAAAGAGAGTAGATGCTACCAAATACAAAACAAAACAAGTCGAAATGCGAGGATACCGCTGGCGGAACACGCCGAAGTTGGAGATAACCCGGAAGAACTAACTACTGTCGCTTATTGAAGACTTTTCCAGAAGATTG
Organism: Saccharina japonica; assembly: GCA_008828725.1. Taxonomy (NCBI): domain Eukaryota; class Phaeophyceae; order Laminariales; family Laminariaceae; genus Saccharina; species Saccharina japonica. Next base: position 157,880 of record MEHQ01000805.1, on the reverse strand, counting down.
GTTGTATGTACGTCTAAAAGAACTATGCCATACTACGGAAGCAAAAATATCCCGAACCAAAAACGCGAAGGTATCTGAAGGCTAACCAGGGGGGGGGGGCGGAAGCGATGGGGGTTCCACGGGGCGTGTCTGTGCTCCGCAGTACCCCACGGGCTAAGCTTCCAGTCCCATGGCGTTGTAAACACCACAATCCGGAGATGGCGTTCCGGGCAGTAGTGTAGCGGGCGTGCTGGAGGTTGATCTTGATGGGGCCGGGGTCGTCCAGGAAACGGATGGTGTAGGAACCGTCCGGGGAAGAGTCAGGGGGGCTGTCCGAAGAGGTGTTCAAGGGCGCGCGGTGGGCAATTTTGCCAAGCCACCAGAGGCCGTCGCGCGCCTTGTACCAAACGTGTGCCCCAGAGGGGAGAGTGGTCGAACTGAAGTTGCGGAGCCAGAGGTCGCGGGAGACCAGGGAGTAGCCGGGAGCGAGAAATATTTGGCCTTGCGACCGTGAGAGTTCCCGGTGTGCGGCACCGATGCGCATTTGTCTGTACAAGCGGTTGGCTTGTCGGTGCTGCGACGGGGTTCCGGACCAGTAAAGAAGAATATGCCGCCTGAAGTGTTGAAGATCCAGTTCCCGTTCCCAGGAGGGGCTGAGAAGTCCGGCCCAGTGGGTCTCGTAGAGGACGGCGATCACCCCGCCGCGACCGCGTACGAGTTGGTGGCCGGTGATCCGCTCGACGTCGAGGCGCTCCGGTGGCGGTGTGACGTCGTCGACCGTGACGTGGTAGGGCGGAGATTTGGCGGCGGAGGCGGTGAGTACGTAGGTGGTGAGGTCCGCAGGCAGGTACTTGGGAAGGTCGGTGGTGTCGTCGGGGCTCCGGCAAGGCTTGCATCGTTTTACGGAGACGCGGGGCTTGGAGTCCCGTCCAGGAAGGTCAGAAGGTAGGTCGAGGAAGAGTAGCTTGTCGTGTAGGGGGCGGTTGTCGGGGGTGTCTGAGGCGGGCGCCGGGCCCACGGCGAGGATCTTAAAGGGCCCGTTCCAGTTGAGGGCGAGCTTGGTCTTCAGCACGGTTGCGTCGGTGTCCTTTTTGGCGCCCTGGCGGATGGTGGAGGCGGAGTTGTAGACCCAGGCCCAGCCGCCTACGGTGAAAGGAGGGGAGGCTGAGAGGGCGGCCATGATGGGGGCGTTCCGGCGCTGCAGGCGCGAGGTGGTGATGTGGTAGAGCTCGCGGACGAGGGAGTAGGCGCGTTGTTGTCGTTCTGTGGCGAGGTTGATGTAGGTGAGGTGGTCGCGCTCCAGGCTCTGGTGACCGCCGACGTTGTCGGGTTCGAAGACGGAGAGCGGGAGGCGGGGAAGGCGGCCGATGTGGACTTCGTTGGGTGCAAGCCCGGTGGCGGCGTTCACGGAGTTGTTGTAGGCCGAAGAGACGTGCGGCAGTAGGAGGTCCCAGTCGGTTTGGTTTTCGTTGCCGACCATGGAGAGCATCTGGGCCAGGACGTGGTTGACGCGCTCGACGCCGCCGTTGGTGCAGGGGTGGTAGGCGCTGGTGTTGACCTTGTTGACGCCAAGGCGGTCGTAGACGGCGCGGGCGAGCTTCGACGTAAACTGTAGGCCGTTGTCCGAGAGGAGTGTCACTGGACACCCCCAAAGGGTGATGTACTTGTCGATGAAGATGTCGGCGGTGCCGGCGGCCGTGAACTGAGCTGCGGAGACAGCGAACATGTCGGCGCGGCGGCTGAAACGGTCGGTGAAAAGTAGGATGTGGACGTTTCCGCGTGGGGTGAGGGGCAAGGGGCCGAAGTAATCGACGCTGACGGTGATGCCAGGGCCGTTGGGTAAAGGGAGGGAGAGGATGGGCCACCGGATGGTTTGTCGGGATGTCTTGCGGGCCTGGCACATGAGGCAGCGGCGTATCCACCAGCGGGCGGAAACGTCCATTCCGACCCACCAGAAGAAACGTGCCATCATGCGCACCGTTCGTGTAACTCCCAGGTGTAGGGAAGTAGTGGCGTGGCATGTCTGTAGGACCCAGGGGCGCATCAACATCGGAACGTAGATGCGCGGGGTGGGTGGAGGGGGGTTGGGTGGTCGTTGTACCAGAAGGGCGGTGTCGTCGTCGGTGCGGTGGAGTGTACTTTTGGCGGCCAGGGCGAGAACGTCTGAGAGTTGTGGACGCCGAGCCGAGGGGATAAAGTCCAGAAGATCCGGTGGTGGCGGTGAAGGGGATCCCAGCGATAGAAAACGGATGACGGCAGAGCATAGGGGCTCAGCACGTTGTTCTCGTGCCCAGTCGCTGGAGGTGCGGTGCTCGATGCGGGCGAGTAGATGAGGGTCATCGTCGGGTGTGACGTCCGGCTCCGAGGGCGGAACCGGCGACGATGGGGTCGGCAGGGAGGGGTTGGTCGGAGGCGTCGGTGGCTCAGGTTGCGCGGGGGCTGTGGCTGAAGGCGGTGTCGTTGGGAGAGGCCTCGGCCGGGCCGTGGCTGGGGGCGCTGACGTGCGACGGGTAGGTGTCGGTGTGTTGGAAGCGGTTGGTTGTGGTCGGCGGCCGAAGCCATAGTCGATGGCGGCTCGGGGGGTTCCCGTGGCAGCGGCGGCGCGATGACGTGTCCGAGAAGAGATAAGGTCCGGAGGAGCTGGGATCGTGGCGCCAATGGTGGACGGCGGCGAGACGACGGGCGGCCTGGAAGCCGAGCCTGGAGGAGCGCCGGTGTCCACGGCGGCTTTCTCGAGGCACGGAGGCGGTCCGTCGACGGTGCGATGGGCCGAGACAGGCCCGACGAAGGTGTTGGGTAGCGGTGAGGAGCCGGGGCGCTCCAGTCGTGGTCCCAGGAGACGGAAATCGGTGAAGTCGTCGGTGGCGAAAGGGAGGGGCTGGATGGTTGGGATAGGGCGGGAAGGTGGGGGTACGAGCCCACCCAAGCCGATGCCCGGCGTGGATGGTTCGCATGGCGTGAAACCGCAGGGGCGTATCAGGTAGATGCCAACGGTGTCGGGACCGGTAAGGCGATTCGGTCCGGTGCGGTCGGCTTCGGTGGCTGGTTGCGGAAGGCGGGAAAGGAAGTCGGCGTTGCCGTTGCTGGTGCCTTTGCGGTACTTGAGGACGAAGGAGTACGCCGAGAGGAACTCAATCCATCGCCGGACGCGAGGGTTATGTTCGCCCACCTTGGCGATGTTCTCCAGCGCCTTGTGGTCCGAGTATATATGGAAGTTCGTGGACCAGAGGTGTCCGCGCAGCCTTTTTATCGCCCAAACGATGCTTCCGGCCTCAAGATCGAGGGGCGTCCACGAACGTTCGGAGTCGAGGGTCGCGCGGCTGACGTAGATCAGAGGACGGACGGAGCCGTCGGGCTGCTCTTGCTCCAGCGTGGCGCCGAAGCCGTCGAGGCTGGCGTCGCAGTATAGCCTGAAGGGGCGGGAGTTGTCGGCGACGGCATCCCAGTCTGGGTAGACCAGGATCGGTGGTTTGGTGAGGTCGCGAAGGATGTCGCGGACGGTGGTCTCCATGGCGGAGGTGAAGTCGAAGGCGGCGCCCTGTTTCAGCAAGGCGTTAATGGGGCGAAGGCGCCGCGAAAGGTTGGGAAGGAACTTGCCGTAGTAGTTGATGCCTCCAAGCAGTGAGCGTACCTGCTTCTTATTTTTCGGCATGGGCATCTTGACGAGGGCGGCGACCTTATCGGAGTTGGGGCTGAAGCCGCCGGCGGTGATGGTGTGGCCCAGAAAATCGGCGGTGGTGGCGCCAATTTTGGCCTTGGCCGGGGAAAGCTTGAGGTTGTGCCTCCGCAGGCGCGCGAAAAGGGCCCGGATGTTGGTAGTGTGGTCGGAAGGGGTGGGGTCGAAGACGATGATGTCGTCGAGGTATGCGGCAACGCGTTCCAGGCCTTTGATGACCTCATTGATGACCTTCACGAACCAACCGGGTGAGGCACTGCTGCCTTGCGGCATAACAAGCCATTCGAATAGCCGGTTGGGTGTGCAGAACGCTGTCAGGGGGATGGTGTCCTTGTCGATGGTTATCTGGTGGAAGGAGGAGACCAGGTCGAACAGGGAAAATATACGGCCTTTGCCCAAGGAGTCCAGGACCTCGTCGACGCGGGGGATTGGGAGCTGTCCGAGGGAGCTGATGGCGTTGAGCTTCTTGTAGTTTATGGTGATACGGACGCCACCATCCTTCTTGGGAATGGCGACCATCGGGCTGGAGTATGGCGAGGTGGAATGTTGGATTAGGCCGGCGGCCAGGTATTGGTCGAGGACGGCGTCCGCCTTTTTGGCGAGGATGGGGTTGATCCGGTATGGTCGGGAGGTAACCGGAGCGCTGTCCGGGGGCACGGAAATCTCGAAGGGTATGAGGGAACAGGAGCCGAAGTCGGTCTTGGAGGTGGAGAAGACGTCCTGGAACTCGCAGAGGACGTCTCCCAGGTCGTCTATTACCGATGGCGACCATCCAGAACCGTGAAAGTCGAACATGACGTCGCGTAGGTGCAACGGCAGACGGTTCCAGAGGCGCAGGAAGCTGGATCGTTGGTCGGTGTCGAACCCATTGTGATTTCACGCGCAGGTTCGAGTCCTGCCGTCGACGCCAAGTGTGACGTGGTGACCGAGTGGGGACGATGATAGAAGGGAATGTAAAGCGCTGAATCGTTGCGGAACTTGGAAGCAAGCTTCTTCGTCGATATGGAAAGACCTCTTGTTATTATTAACCTCTGTAGACTAGGTGAGAGACAAAAGCCTGGATGACGAGGGCCAGAATGAGAAGTGAGCTGAGGAGGGGGAGGCGAGAGTCTCTTCCAGACTCTCGGGCTCTCTTGTCCAAATGGCCCGCAAGTCGGGTTGTTACAAATCCCCGCTAAGTAATGGAATTCCGTTACTCTGCTAGATCTACTTCTCTAAGTTTACTGTCTATCCGCTTATGGGAATGTCTTCATATAAGAACATTCCTATATGCCTACGAGAACTTCTCATACTTATCGGGAGTTCCGACATTAAGGAACGTTCTAATGGTTTAGAACGTTCTTCTAGGCCTGTCTGGCCTACCAAAGAGAACACGCGAACAATCTTTGCGGTGTCCCAAAACTCAATCATCTATAGTTTTTAAGGCACCACATCACAGTTGGGTACTACTCGCACAGCAGGAGTGAGTGGTGTTCAGCAGTAGTAGTAGATCAAAATGATAATAATGCTCTTACTCGTGCATAAATACGCTCGAACATACTTGAATGCGCGTGCTCGTGTAACTGCCGGGTGTGCAGCTTGTGATTCAGAATGTAGTATACTCCATCGTTTCAACCACATTCATACTTTCTTCATGTATTAAAACTCAAACTGAAAAATCGTCTTTAAGCTGCATACATACATCCGTTGTTTTTTGTCAAGAATACCATAAAACAAAATGAGATTTTTGCAGCGACCTGTCCTTTTGAGAGCGGCAAATTGAACGGGAAAACGCTTGGCATCATCCCGCTCGCGTTTACGGTTCACAGGGGGGGATTCAACGGAAAGTACAAAGGGCGAGGGGCGTTGATGCCGCCCCTCTCGCCACAGCAACACTGTAAAATGTATAGAGTGCACCTACCGTAAACAATCGCTCGAGGATGGATTGCGAGCAACACATGGACAACGACTCTTCGGAGCAGACGGTGCAAGGGCTCTGACAAAATGTGACCCCTGTATTACACTACTCCAGTTATTTTAAAAAGTCACCCCTTTGTGTTTGTGACTACCCCCCCCCCTGTCAAGATTCAAAGAAATGCTCGAGATGCCACCCAGGATCCAAGAATTTTCCTACTTCTCGCTTCTCTCTCTCTTCCCCCGCACGCGTTCGCGGCGAGGTAAGCGGGGGGCACGAAGGGCGAGGGGCGTCGGAGCCGATCCTCGAAGAGAGCGCTCGAAGAAATGAAAAAAAACTCGAGATATTGAGGTGCCGAGATTCCGATACTGAGGCCGGCCCGGAATTAAAATTATTTACCGTGGGAGCTTGAGGGTTGAACCAACATGAAATTATATATGTTTACATATATGTACACAGCGATGCTTACTGTAAATACTGTACTATACGGGACGTACATGTATACAAACGGAGGGATTAATAAAACTGTACTACACGGGACGTACATGTATACAAACGGAGGAATTAAAAAAAACTAATCTTGCACGATCATCGATTGACGAATTTGAGCCTACTGGCCAAAATGAAAGGTGTCGCGTACAGGACAAGACACTTAGTAAGAAACAGGAAATCTGGCCCAGGCTGGATTTCTTATTTGAGAGGGGGTGCTTTGAACACGAATATCAAGATAACGACTCTCAAATTTCTTATTTTCCTTTGAATACCAGCCTGGCTTTCTTGTCAGCCTGTTTCTTATTAGGTGTCCTGTACTGTATTTTCTGTAATAAATAAATTGGTATTATCTTGGTGGTCGGCGAAGACACGATGTAGGAGCGCGAGAGGGTGTGTCCACAAACCGAATGGGCTCTCTCTGTCGATTGGCTGGCTGCCCGTGTTGATATACTTTAGGATGCCGCGCGCGTAGAACGCATACGACGAGGGCATGTATATTTTGTTCATCCATTCCGGCGTCCCTGGTGGAATGACAGGTTTGAATATCATCCCTACTGTTAGAGTCAACGTCGTGGGATCGAGCCCCCCCCGAGGGCATGCTCGTAAGCACGCGAGGGGCACCTCCCGCGGAGGGCGTGTTTTCCCTGCCCCCCCCCGGTTTTTGGCTGAAAAAGTCGGGGGCTATATATACCCCCGTTTGGTCACTCTATTATGTGGTGGGAACGCTAATTATGCACCGACCCAAGACCGACCGGGTGTGCAAAGAAAACTCTCTGCACACGTGAAGAGGCGTGTTGGAAAACGGGGATAAAATCAAGTGACTTGGTTTCAAAGCGATCAACACCCGATAGCGTGGTGTGTACAACGGATTGGGTTGTTTGTTGGGTAATTTCGTTCAACATTTTTTTGTTTTGACCCGCACCCCCGTGTGCACACTCGTAGTGTCATTCTGTCATTCTGCTGTCTCTTCTGCCCAAGAAAACTTGGATCCGAATCGGCCTCCTACTACTTCTACTACTACTACTACTACTACTACTACAACAGCAGTACTCCACGACTCGCGTATCAACTGCATATACTACTATACACTGCTGCTCGAGACGCCATCCCGAGCCGAGAACCGAGAAGCATCGAGAAGACCACAGGCAGACAGGTAGGTGCACACCTTTTGGCCACGGACTCCGTAGTATTGCCTTTTTAGCCCCTGCGTGTAAAACACCATGCCATGACTTCTACCGCGGTATCTTGTACCATTGCCTCTCGAAACGTACCGGCATGCTGCGCTTTTGGCAGAGGGACTGTTTGTGAGGTACACGGAAGTATAGCGAGAGCAAGAAAGACTGTGGGCTTGGCAACCGTGACACGCAGGGAGGGATAGGGGGAGGAAGCAGTCCTCCTGAGTTTATTGGGGGCTGTGGTCGGGCCTTTCTTGTCCGTCTCACAACCCGAGGGTTTTTCCAGATTGTTTTTGTGTTTGCCAGCTGTGTTTGAGTTGTTTGCCTCTCTGCCTCTGTTTGCGTTTACCGGTCGATGGCCACAAGCAAACGCAAATCACGTTTGGATCGTAGAAAGAGCAAAAGCAGTGCTTTATGCTCCCAGAGGGGCCCTGCGTTCACCCACGAAATCTCCAAGATCCTTTACGCCGTCAGCCCTGAGACTCGGTCATATAATCTTGGGTTCAAGACGCACGCTTGCTTATGTTTGGCTCACGGGCGGTTGCCGCATATGCTCTCTCGATAGGAGCAGCAGCGTCTCGAACAAAAAGTATCCTTCTTTTTTTGCAGCCTCTTTGCCTTCTACCGGCATTCTGTGCTTTTGGCGGAGGGACTGTTTGAGGTACACGGAAGTATAGCGGGAGCAAGGGCTTGGCAACCGTGACACGCAGGGAGGGATAGGGGGAAGCAGTCCTCCTGGGTTTATTGGGGGCTGGTCGGGCCTTCTTCCCGTCCGTCTCACAACCCCAGGGTTTCCAGATTGTTCTGGTTTGCCAGCTGTGTTTGTGTTGTTTGCCTCTCTCTGCCTCTGTCTGCGTCCACCGGTCGATTGCCACAAAAAAAGCAAACGCAAATCACGTTTGGATCTTAGAAAGAACAAAAGCAGTGCTTTATGCTCCCAGAGGGGGCCTGCGTTCACCCACGAAATCTCCAAGATCCTTTACGCCGTCAGCCCTGAGACTGGGTCATATAATCTTGGGGCACAAGACGCACGCTTCCTTATGTTTGGCCCACGGGCGGTTGCCGCATGCTCTCTCGATACGTAGGCGCAGCAGCAGCATCTCGAACAAAAAGTACCACTCTGGGCGGTAATATAAGGACCGTTTTTAGATCAATATGAAGACTAAGCGATCCTTATATTTAATCCCAGATTGGTATCTTTTCTTTTTTGCAGCCTCTTCTACAGGATTTTGGCTACGGTACGTACCGTTTTGGACGTAAATATAAGTAACGTCTACACAGTAACACATAGATACAAAGTTCCTTATGTTACCGTCCATATTTGGCAGGATACAACAATTGCAGCATGTACCAGGACTATACTGTACATAACCAGGACTTTACTGTACATAACCAGGACTTTTATACTGTACATAACGGGGCGCATTTTCGGTTCGTGCCTCCGTCGCTCTTTGCTTCTGCTGCTGCTGCTGCTGCTGCTGTGCTGCTGCTGCGGTGGTTTGCCGTGATTACAGTGCAGAGTAAGTGCAGCAGTAGCAGCAGCACAGCAGCAGCAGTAGTAGTAGTGCATGGTAGCGCCACCACCAAGGCATATCGCTACGTAGGGAGATCCCATGTATCCTCAGCACTCGAAATCCGACCTTTTTTTCAGATGTCAGACAGAGCACACCACCAGCCACACCAGCAAAGAAAAAAGAAAAAAAAAACAACAAAATACAATGATCGTAAATATAAGGTACAATTGGTAGTTTTGTGGCCATCTACTGCAAGTGTCCCTCATCGTTACGACCATACCGTATAGACCAGCCAGCAGCAGGTAATTGGCATGAGCAGATATAGAAACATCACGAATAACAGCTTAGGAGCGCGAAACGCGCCAAGTTTTGTGCTTGCTTGTTTACTAAAAACTGTCGCGCGACCTAATAATGCATACCTTTTCCGCCTACTATCGCGTGCTTGCCGCAATAAACCCCACAGGCTTGAGCGAGAGAGCAAAACAAGCGAAGACCGCCCTTGGACCGCCTGCTATTAATATAGATACACCACCAGCAGCATCTTTGATCGTCATAATGGTCTGTAGCACCTCCAAGATCGTGTCTGGTCTGCTGCTGGCGTCCGACGCCCGCCAGTCGCTCGACGACACCAAGGCTTCAATCGTCGACGAGCACCACCAGAAGAAATGGACCATGCAGGACCTGTCCACCATGGCGAAGAGCCAAACCACGAAGAACGCCATCTCCTACCTCACGAGCGCCGCACAGGGATCGGGAGTGCCCGAGCTTGACGTGGACGAGTGAGTTGACTCGCACATATTGCGCGCTGAATCTGCCATTATCCGTGAACATTAAACGTAGAGTATTACGGAGGACTATAGTAAATAGGACTAAATATGTCTAGTAAAAAGAGGTAAATATATAGGTTTTAGTGTCTACCGTAGGTTCTATTTACTATGGTCCCCCGTAATAGTACAATACAGTACTGGAGGGTACACGGGGGGAAATAATATCTGAAACGACATTGTTTTTCCCCGAGGTCTGGACAGTAGCGGGGGGGGGGGGGGGGTTGGAGCTGTCATACGGATTGTACGCAAACATGTCTGTAAAAGGCGAGGCTTGTGAGGACGTTCTGGAACAGAAGAACGACAAACAAGCTGTGTTTGGTTGAGACGGAAGAATTCAGAGGTTGAAATATTCCATGATTAATGAGAGAGAGGATGTATAGGATATACCCCTGAGGAGGTCAGGCGCTCTTCGAAACGAAACGCTTACTGCAAGCTTGAGCAGATCAAGCGGTGGTCATAATTCACAAGATGATTGGTATGAGTCCAAGATGTGGACAAAACAAAAACCATGAGAGGAATGCTCATGGAATCGGTATTCACAGTTCACCAAGTAAGTACAGCCATCCCAAGCCGGACGCGTACGACCTTACGTAGCTGATCAGTGAACTACGTAATAATCAAGAGTACAAACGTTCCTTGTGATCGAAGATCAACCAACCAGACCTCTTCCGTAGTTTCTGTCTTATTTGTTCGTTCCCGCCGTTCGTCTGTGATTCTGTTCTTCGGTGGGAGAAAAATTGGTGTTTTTGAGCTTTCTTGGATCTCTCAGCAAGATCGAGTTGGATTCCTGAAAAAAAAATTGCATGTATTGTGCCAGTGCGTTCAATTTTTAAGTTATAATTTGCTGTGGTTCACGAGGTACGACTCTTAAGACATAGTATGTACCGGTAGTCGTTTTTAGGCTGGTCCAGGTCGTAATACTTTTTATTTTAATAAATATGTATTTTGGCATCTACTACTGCTGTGCCGCCGCTACGACTTCTGCTACCCTCCATGACCACCACCACTGATGATTGATGATTGATGATTGATGATTGATTGATGATTGACGATTGATGATTGATGCTTGATGAATGATGATTGATGCTGCATGCTGCATGCTAAGACAACGGAGTCGTTTTACATCTCCGTATGTAGCACAGGAGGCGTTCTGCCAAGTTTCCGACAAGTAGTAAGTGGAATTCGTTCGAGTGCATGGCATATATATATATGCATGAATAGTGCATGTGCACAAGACATACATATGATACCGTTATCAGGGAATTTCTTGATTAAATCTCGCGCCCCCGTTCTTCATCTATCTACTGCCAAACTCGCCGTGCAGGATGAAGGAGTTCATCGAGGGTAAGCCAGCGGCAGACCTTCGTGCTGCCCTCCTGATGGCGAACGACATGAGCAACAAGCTCAAGGTGGATGTCACCAAGAAAATCGCTAACTTCGCGACGACGGTCGACCCTGCGGCCACCTGCGCCACGGAGGACACCGCAGGTGGACACGGCTTCGACGTCTGCGTCGCGGGATGTGAGGCGAAGAGCACAGTCCTGTCTTGGGCCTCGCACGATGGAGCATGCCACATGCTTTGCTCCCTCGCAACCTCCACGTGCACCAAAGAGTGAGTTGAAAAGCAAACCGCACAGAAAAAAAAAGCGAATAAACCGCTGTGTACTACTTCAAGAACTGCATACGTATAGTGCAGTATATCTACTGTACAACAGACAGTAGCACGCGAGCCACCATTTATTGTGTGTGTTTTCCTGGTACACACCTCAATCGCAGACCTACCACACTGTATATCATCATACTATATATAGCTAGGAATGTCTCTTTTTAAGTTGTTGTTAGTGAATGCGAACAACGCAAAAACAATCTTGCCAACTTTTAGTTTTGTTTTGCGGTCGCTGCGAAAGGTCGGATGCGCATGTTGAGATGACCAGGTGCAGGGGTGCTCGTCGCAGTGCCTTGCTCACGCAGAGCGGTGGGTAGAGAGTCGAGGTGCCACGAGTCAGGTGGAAAGAGAGGTGAAACATATAAAATTACTAAGTGAGAGCAACGGGGCCACTGGTTCCCCTCAACTCTGATACCCCCGAAATCAGGTCACACATAAATTTATGCAACCTCTCCGGGGAAACATAAATCCCGCCGCAATCTCCGTAGATGGATTACAGTCGCACAACTCAAACACTTGGACTAATGCGACGATCACACGTATCAGACATTTGCACGGCTACACCCAACGACTATGTCCGACAGCCTTCCTAGCCGCGTCACACTGTCATGATAATTGGGCCTATGTATTGCGTACCATGTCCACACTCATCCAACACATACATCCCCTTGTCGTGACACTACAAGTAGTGGTGCAATCACTCCAAACACAAAAACTCAAAAACCCACTATCGAGCCAAACAGCTGCCTCCCTGCTGTCAAGACACCAAACTCATCCAAAATACAGACTCAAACCAAGTCAACACCATGAAACTATATGTTTTGTTTTTTTTTAATATTGGCCTTACTCCAACCTCTTTCCGGTAATCAACATGCAGCCTTCCCTATGGTACTGTAGGTCTTCAATTGCATGAAATAGGGAAAATACTATACTGGCCTTATTCCAACGTCTTTCCGGTAATTAACACGCACCCTTCCCTATGGTGGGTCTTCAACTGCATGAAACAGGGAAAATATGATATTGGCCTTAATCCAACGTCTTTTCGGTCATCAACACGCAGCCTTCCCGAAGGGACGGTCTCAACTGCATGAAATAGGAAACGTCATTATACCGCCCAGAATTCATTATCAATCGCAATAATAACTACATAAAACAACACAGTCCAAAATACCAAAAAGGCAATAAAGATATTTATCATCAAGAACCAAGGACTCAACGACCTCAGCTTTGTACCCCCTCAAGTATTATGATACTCCCCGAAACCCTTTTCAGCAAATCTGTGTCTTCCATATAAAACCCCAAGCAGTCAGGGGCGTAAAAAAAAGAGAGAAAACGACACCACACACGTAGGAAGGTCAGAATGAAAAACAAACCGGATCGCTGTGATCACAGGACGAAATGAGCGAAAACCATTTTTTTCCCGTTTTTTGTTCCCTTTTTTAACTTGGTTTTTCCACAAGAACGCTCACGGAGCACGTACAACAAGCAGTACCATGTATTATCTATCTCCTTCCTACGCGAGTGTACTCTATGCATTGGTAGGCTAATTTTATTTTGAAAAACAAAACAAATCTTGCTTACTGAAGGAAGAAGGGGAGGGGGGGGTTACGCACAGAAAAAATCAACCATTTTCCAGCCCTTTCCTGATTTTATCGCCACAGGGCGGGGGGGTTACGCACAGAAAAAAACAACAATTCTCCAGCGCGTATAAAAACCCAAAAAAAAACCAAGCAAAAATAGTCAGAATAATGCTTGTTGCCGGGGGGGGAAGGGGGGGGCGTAGAAAAATTAAACATTCTCCAGCTCATTATACCTTTCCTGAATTTAACAAAGGATACCTGGTATGCAGCACGGTGAGATGTATCGAACCCGAAAGTATATATTTTGTTGGTTATATTTGCATAGTCCACTGGCCTACAGAGTCACGTGACTCTGTAGGCCAGTGGACTATGCTATATAACCAACAGCGCAAGCTAGCTGTAGAGCACACCAAATCCTATGTGCCAAACACCTTAACTATCCCACAAATGTAGCGGTGCGAGAGGCGTCTTTAATTCTCGGTGGAGTGGTGCATCCGTAGTAACTCAACGCAAAGCAGCGTGGACACCACTTTCAATACAATCTTCCAAAAATATCGTCTTTACACCAGGCCCGTTGGTCATGGCGCCCATTATTGATTAGTAGTAGTGATGTAAATAACGAAGTTTTTCTAAATTGCAGACCCTTGATCAACTTTTCCATTAGAAAGCCTCAGACAAAAAAAATGAAGTGCTAACCTCCTGCTACTCTATGGTAACACGCGCATCTCACACAGCAGTTGAGGCGGCTGAGGCTTCAATTTCAATGGAACCCGTCCTTGGCCACACTACGTATGCGCCTTTCATCCGGAAATGTTTTCCACCTCTTGCGCCAACATACCGTATATTTTATCCCGAGTACAGCTTAACCTCCAAATTAGTGTCTTCTTCTGGCCCTGCCGAAGCCGCCCATGTAGGCGGCGGGGCCCCTTTTACACCCTACTGCATACAGGTATACATATGGTACCAACTATTGTTGATGCACTGCACACAGGTATATCCCACTCAACATATCCCCTACTTCTGTCTCGGGTCGCACCGCCGCCTCCGATACCACTGCCCCCCCCCCCCGACTACGGCCATGCATGAAAATGAAGTGCACCCCCCCCCCCCTCACTCCTCCGCTGGTTTCCTTGCTGTTTGCCGATCCTACGACCTGCAGGCCCGTTTCGCGGAAGGCGCTTGAGAGCGCGAAGGGCTGGACTGATGCGGTCATCGCGTGGACAAAGATGGCCATCGCGTGGATCGCCATGCTCTCGGTTAAACAGAAAGTAGCCTTCATGGTTATCGTGCGGCTACTACACGCCCTTTACGCCAAAATCGAGTCCGGCAAGTTGGGGAGGCATATGCGCGAAGTACAAGGCAAGCAGTTGCAGTGCACTCGAGACACGGACGCGCTCAAGGGCGCTGCTCTCGTGGTGGTCCACAAAAGGCTTCTGATGAGAAGGGCCCTCTGCACCCTGCACGATTTCGCCGCCCTTGCTACCTACCGGGCCGCGCAGGAGGCGGAGGAGGCGGAGGCGAAGGCGGTGGCGCTGAAGGCGTCGATGGAGGCGCCGGCGCCGGCGGACCAATCCGCCAGGGACAAGGGCGGTGGCGCGCCCGCGTTGGTGTCTAAGTGCATGCAGTTCCCCCCCCGGCCGCCCCCCCCCCACCCCCTCCTCCAACCCCCCCCCCCCCCCCCACGGCCGTTCCTTCCTGTAACAGCTGGTTTTCCTATTTGAGAAAGGCTTTGCCGATGAGAATGATGATATATACATATTTTCTTTTCTTTCTAAGAGATTGTATTTCCCTCACCATGAGTCAACCTGTTACTTACCTACAAGCGGCAGTAACTTGACGTATTTACAGTAGTATAGGCGGCAGTACATCGGTGTACGCCAATACTCTCGGCTCCTCACTTCCGTATTTCTACTTTTTAAGCGTGGCGGTCAAAATCACGCGCCCTTATTTAGCAATCGACCCATCACGGTCTACAGGACGCGCATCAAGTTGCATCCCCTTGCTTGCTTGTCAGGAACCTAATAAAACTTGTTTTGATGATACGTATCGATTCCACTAAAAAAACAGAACAAAAAAAGGCTCTGACAGGCTCGTAAAACAGATAGATGATGATCCAAGGAACTTGGTATTTCTGCGGCCGGCGCCTCTCGCCAGGAATGCCGGTTCCTTGGACCATCGATATTATGCCTCTGTTGACTGCCAGACAGAGTGTTTTTGTTTTCGTTTTTTATGGAGTGTAATCGACAGCTGTCACAAAATGACTATATTTTACGTGTGCAACTTTTGATTGTGAGGGAATTACGTCTCGATCTCTTGAAAAACAAAAATACGTGCTCATTCTCACCGGGGAAAATGTCATTCTCAATTAGGAAAATCGGCTGTTCTGTATTCGTGTCGTGTTCCACAGGGTGCACAGTAGTCTCCCGGGTATATAGGGGCAAACTTCGACATGCTTGGCGCGTAGGTCTCGTGTGCAGTACACAATGAAGCCCTGGTTTTGCCACGATTGAGTGTGATATTGCTGTTGTTGTAGCTGCTCGTGCCCTGTACTCTAGTTAGTTTCGTATGAACGAGGTCGACTCCAAACACATTTTTCAACACTCAAATCGCAACAACAATAAACGTCTTCAGCTTCTTCTCCAAACCACCACGCACGACGTCAACACGCCAACGGCGAGGCAATGCCACCATCAGAGGCACCGTGTGTGATCAATGTTTTTTCTTGTGGCAGCAAATTACGCGTGGCGTATAATGTGTCACCAGTGCAGTACACACACTGCTCTTACAAAAATGCTCCAGGGTTTTTGCACTTCCGGATCCATGGTGCCAAGTCTATTTTAGATACGATGACTCTTCGCACGTGGGCTATCTCTCTCTCTCTATCTCTCTCCCCCTCTCTCTCTCTCTCGCCTCTCTCGCACTCTACCTCCCAACGCTCATCCAACCCGTGAAAAAATGGCGTGATGCACATAAAGAACGCACTACATAACAGTGTACCACAGGTTTGTACAGCAATATCATCGTCGTTGTCGGTGTGAGTATTCCGCTCGATGCCCCCCCCCAAAACACCATTAGGGAGAAATCGGAATCGTGACGAGGGGAGTGTACTTCATATTCATGCATGGCCGTAGTCGTATGACCATAGACCCTCGCATCTCTAGAATGCCGGGCGGGACGGAGCATGTCGGGTTTCCACCGACCAGGCAGACATTGCTTGCTAGCACCAAGTGCGAAGCGCCGTGCGGTGTCCGGCGAGTCGCATGGAGGGTGAGCTGCATCCTACTAAGAACTAAGAACCGCGTTTGACGGCGGACTTGCATATGGATGACCGCTTCAATGTGAGTTAATTAAATTTCAGGTGTGGCCACTTCCAGAGACAGCAATCATTGGAGTACTATGTAACTGCCTCGCGTGGGTGCCTTACCATAAACACTACGCCATACGACCATTCCCCTTGTGCGGAGTAAGGGCCCATCTTAACGAACAACGTTTGTTATTGTAATTGAATAGCAATTAATCCAATTGAACAGAATTTCGTGAAAAAAATGACTTTCTTTGGATCCTATCGAGGAATGGTGTATTGCGTTAAAAAATTGAATAACGCACAAGGGTCAACGAACACCCGTGAGAAACCAACGAGGCGACCTACGGCGTGCGTCCTCCCCTGGGCGCCGCTGCCAGCGAAAAATTATGTCTGCCGGCACTGGTTAGGAGGCTATCACTCTACAGCAGGGGTGTCTTGGGTGGGCTGGCGCAGCCCCGAAGCTCAATGCGGACAGCAGCGACGGGGATACAGCGATCGAACTTCTACGCCAAGTCGCGACCTGATCGGTGCTCGTGTGGTTTGAGAGGCAAAGAGGGGTGAAAAAATGGGTTTTGTGACGGCCTGTACTATTTTTAAGGCGCCGCAAGCGGTCTACCCTGTGCTAGGGGGCGTCGGACCCCGCGCTGCGGCTGATCCGGTGGCCTTGCCTCTCGGAAATGGTGGATCTCGCCTCTGAATCAGTCGGCGACAGGCTCGAGTTTGCGTGGCTTCCTTCGGTTTCATGGAACACGCCACGTCGAGTTGGATGAACTCCCCAATTCAATAAAACGAAGAGCAAAAGAAGTCTCAAAATACTTCTTGTGGAATTCCGCATTACTGAATTGAATAAAAGTATTATGGATACGTCAGCTGTGAGTTCAACCGATTGAATAGTTGGTACTCAACTTTGCGAGCTGCGTAGAATGTTTGTTCTATGTGGTATTTGTAGTGTTCGTGTGGGATTCGTGATGTATTAGATACCCTGGTAGTTACTACTCGATTCTATAATCCGTTCGCGCGTGTTTTGTGTGTATTCCTCGTTAAGGATATAGTTCAGTGACTCCCCTGGATACTACCCGGGTCAGCAGGACAATGTAACAAGGGTATCCCATGATCTGAAATCGAAATGTCTTGCTGTTTTTTTTCACTTTTCGACCAATCAGATGCAAATCAAAACAAACGAAAAAAAAAAAAAGAACCCAATTCAACAAAAAAAAACTTCGTTAAAACGGGGCCCTAAAGGTTCTCTACCCCGCACAAATTAGCTATTTATACAACTCGACCGCCAAAAAAACAAACTAAAAACGGTACTACTACCCTGGGGTGGTCTACGGTAGAGCCCACGTAGTGAGTGGCATGTTTTACAGTGTCGTTGCCAACCAACGCCAACCTGACTTACACCAGGTGTATATAATACAGGGGGGAGGAGGGGATTTTTCTTACGGGGTGGGCTAATGTAGTAAATAGGACCTACGGTACACACAAAACCCTATATATTTAACTATTTTAATAACAAGATTTGGTCCTATTTACTATGGATCCCCGTAATAGCGCACGCCACAAACGCCAAACTTTTTACGTGCAACTCCCTATGAGACGCGTGCTACGATATAGGTATTGATAGCACTTTTTTTTTGCTGAAACGTTTTCGGAGTGACGGAGCGGGGCTCCTTAGGGCCCGTTTTAACGAAGAAAACACAATATTCAATTTGAAAGAAAAAAAATCAAATCCGCTTTTCATTGGTCAGAACCCGCACCACCACCCAAGATTATACCCCAAGATCCTAATCTTTGGTGCTGGTGCGTGTGTTGACCAATGAAAAGCGTATTTTAATTTTGTTTTCTCCAATTGAATTTATTTTGTGCTCGTTAATATGGGCCCTTAGCCCAAAATCTCGCCAGAATTTCGTTCTTCTTGTGTTGTACATAGACGCGTGCTACGATAGAGGTACACCATGTTTTTTCTGAGCTCCTCACTTAAGGAGCGTCATACCCCCACCGAAAAAACGATTTTAGAGGAAAATAAAAAGTGCTGCCGGATGCGAAATCTCATGACCGAAAGTATACACTTGAAACATTATTCGTCACAAAAAAAATGAAAGTCCGACGAATTTGGCTGAAGGAGCCCGATCGTTCAGAAAACGATTCGGTCAAAAAGTGCTACCTCTACCGTAGCACGCGTCCATATTATTTTTCGTTTTATACCTGCGGTCCATGAGATTGCTCATCGGGTAGGTATCATGGCACTACTGTTATTTTCCTCCAAAGGCAGGTGGCTTACTATTGGTATACAGCTCCTCGAGTAAGGAGCGTCAGAAAAAAACGTGGTGCAATGGTGCACCTCTATCGTAGCATGCGTCATGATTCAAGATAAAGTACGACATCAATCAGCTGCCGCTATTTATTGATAGGAATTCGTGCGCGGTTTTAGCGTGGTGACTAATACGCGGAGCAGGGTATTTGTAACTGTCGTCAATTTGTGTGCGTTGGTACGGCGTATGGCGGACGCTTTCAAGGCGACGGAACTCGAAAGGGATCTTCCCCCATTTATATTGGCGCCGTTGAAAAAAAAGAAACTCGCGTAACATTCATTTTCCTCACCAAACACGATTGACAGTTTATCATTATTATAGTTAGTGCTACGAGTACAGTATCGTAGTCAACTACGTGTTATTAATAGTCCACTATACGTTTTGTTTTAGTTCATTTTATTCCATTCCATTGACTATTTTCGCCCTTTTTTTCTCTCCTTCCTATTAAAGAATAATGCCCTGCACATTGTCGGAAGGCAAACAACATAAATAATAAATAATACCTGGTAATAGTCGTAACTCAGATCCGCGGTCACATAGCTGGCTCTCCTCCCCCCTCCTCACCACGGTTCGTGCCTTCAATTGTATCGCGAGAAGACTTGAGCCCTTTCTTCCCTCGTCGACTCGCGTCTGCTTGTCGATTTTCATCGATTTTTTTCCACGTTAATGCTTTGCCAAGTCACGCTTTCGGCTCTCGCGCTTAAACCGACCGACGAAGACGGTTCAACCGGGGTTCGAACCCGCGAACTTCAGCCAGCAGGGGTCAACAGTCTAGGGTTAGACTATTCATACCCAACCCTTGACCTGTTTTTCACTCTGTCCGGTTTTCTGCTAATCTCTTTATCGTCCCATTATGTGCCCGTGTTGTATGGTAGCTCCAGTCACCGTCCTCCTTACTTCGTAACTCAGAAATGCATCTTCCTGCCCCTTGTACATCTTTATTTCCCGCCAATCCGCCCTCCCATGCACCCACCCCTGAGTTGATTCGAGGGCCCCGATTGATGGGTCAGGCGTGAAGAAGAAGGGGTGGGGGTGGCGGGGGTGGCGAAGGTGAAAGCTACGGAAATGGCGATACCAACCCCTTCTTGTCGACGAAGCTAGCGGCGGCGGGGGCTGCGGCTACCGCGGAAAAGCCGGCGGGGGAACAAGACTCAGCATCCGGATCACGGTTCGAACAACGAGTAGGAGGAGGAGGAGGAGGAGCAGGAGGAGGAGTGGTTGTGGGACCGGTCGTCGTTGCACAGGAAGGGGATGTGCTGGGGAGCGAGGGCGTGGGCAAGCCCGGCGCTGCTCCTGTCGTGGTCACTACGAGCGCTGCGACAAGCCTCCTCGACAACGGCGGGGGCGAGGGGAGGTTAGAGTCGCCTCTTATGGGGGCGGGGGGGGGCAGGGGACGGCATGGAGCGGGCTCTGGCGCCCGCGTTGGTGGTCCTAGCGGTGGGGGGGGGGGGKGCTGCGTGATGTCGTGAACTTTTTTTTTTTTTAGCTCTTTTTTGGCATGTTTTGTTCGTATTGCCAGTAGTGCCGGCGCCCATATGCTGGTTGGTGTGCCGGGTGGTTCAGTGTTCGTTCTTATTTGGTTTTTCGTAATACATGTTTTTTTCATTCCATAGAGCCTAAAATTTTTGCGAGTGTTGGTGGGTGCCCCGAGTGACTTAACTGCCAGGTCGGCGCATTCCAGGATTTTCTTGGTTGTCTTGTGTCCCCCCCCCACGCCTCTGCCGCCGGAGTTATCTGTAGCTTGTTCTCTGACGGCGGAGTTTTACGTATACGTAGGCCCTCGTTGCCTGCATTTTCCACGCTTTCCCCCCCCCCGCGACGACGTACATTTTCCCTTCTTTTCTTTTTGTAATATACGGCAGTAGCAGGAGCAGGAGAGTACCAGGTACACAGACTGCTGTTTGCCAGATGATGGTGCTGATATCGTGCTGATATCGATCGCCCCGATCGTGTGGCGTATGGGTGTTGGGGGGGCGGGGGGGTGTTCGGTGTGTGTATGTCGGTCGGTCCGAGATCAGGAACGTCAGGATTATGGGTTTGTATGTTGTGCGGGTGTTTTTTTTTTTTTTCGTAGCGGGCTCAAAAGCGTTGTCGGTTTTGTTAGTGGACCTGCGGGTAAAGAAACGGTAGCGATAGCCGCAAGCGGTAGTGATAGCCGCAAGCGGTATAGCGATAGCCGCAAGCGGCATAGCGATAGCCGCAAGCAGTAGTAGCGGTGGTGGAAGCGGAATCGGCAACGGTAGTGGTATTGGTAGCGGTAGCAGTAGCGGCAGCCGTAGCGGCAGCAACAGCGGTAATCGGCGGCGCTACGTAGCTCTCGAGGTTTTCTGTAGAGTACTAGTTGTATTGCGGAGGCGTGTTTTGCCTCTCGCGGAAGTTGTGGTCCCGAACCCGCGATCACATGCATATACCCCCCCCGTGACATTTTTTTTTGCTGTGTGCTATTATACGTATCATCAGCCAAACGAGTGATCGAGGGCGGGGGGGGGGGGGGGGGGGGGAAGGGGAGAGGGATTATATATATATAGATGATGTGCCTCGTACTGAAAGAAAAGTTGTCCACGGCGTGTTGTCATTTAGGCCTCGTACGCCATGAGGGCGTGCAGTGATAGCAGGAGGTGTTACCACGCGTTGAAGAAAAACACCAAGCAAGCCAGACTTTTGTATTTTCGATTTTCATGCTCTTCTTCTTCGTTTTTTTTACGAAGTATATATATCCTTATTTTTTGGTTGTATAGTATTAATAGTTGTCGCCGCCGTCGTTTCTGTTGTTGTTGTTGTTTGTTCCTGGCCTGCTTTTGGCTCGCTCTCGAGGAACGAACGGGACACTGAAAGATCGTGCGTGCACTAATACTACGCACGTGCTGTGCGTACACGTGTACGTAGCTTGGGCGACGTGCACCGTGCAATCAATCCACCACGCGGTACTACTCAGAAGCAAGTAAATAAATCAAGCTTTCATACGAGTAGTTGAAAAAAAATAACAAAATTGTACGAGTATCTACGTACCTCTCTGTAGTGTTACGTACTATTACTATTACTGTTAGTGAAAAATACCGATACCAGGTATTTTTTTCATATCTATAGGTAATACCGGTAGTACATAAGCTAAAAATGAAACTCCCACCCATGCAGTGTTAGTGCTTCTTTTGTCTGCGTGTAACCACCAGCCTTAAGCCTTTTAGAACTGCAGTCCCGTTTTGG
This sequence comes from Saccharina japonica, assembly GCA_008828725.1. Classification (NCBI taxonomy): domain Eukaryota; class Phaeophyceae; order Laminariales; family Laminariaceae; genus Saccharina; species Saccharina japonica. Next base: position 136,257 of record MEHQ01000805.1, on the reverse strand, counting down.
GGACAGACTACTTAGAATTAGAGTGGTTTGCCCCCATAACGGGACTGCAGTTCTATAAGGGTTGAGACATATGTCGTGACCGCAGTTTTCTGATTGGTCAATTTTTTCAGGTTGGATTTTTTTTGTATTTTTTTCTTGTGGAAAATCCTCTTTGGGTCGAGCCTTTCTTTTGTGTGTGGCGTGGTACGGGGAGGGGGGGGGAGGGGGGGAGGGTACGTCATTTTCATGCATGGCCGTAGTCGTATGACCATACTATCCCCTCTCATCATTATGTTGGAGATCGCTGTTGAACAACAGACAATTTTCGTCAGCCTCGTTTTTTTGGCAAAAAATACAAAACTACTTCGGCACATGTCGCCAGGATCGATCGTAAGGTAGAGGTACACCTCTACAATCTTAAGGTAGGGGTGCACCATGTTTTTTTCGGAGGGGTGGGTCACTTCAGGAGTCCTTTCTTATACCTCACCCCCCCCCCAAAAAGGCTTTTTGAGGAAACCCAAAATGCTACCTCTGGTAAATTATATGTATGGTACGAGTACCCGATGAAAAATCCCATGGCCTTCGTACGTAAGTAAAAAATGAAGAAAACAAATGCAACACAAGAAGAAGGAAGAAGGAAAATACGAGGATTTTGGGTTAACCCCTTAAGAACTGGTTCCTCGAATTTGGGGACAAACTACTTGGAATTAGTGTGGGACATTTTTTTTCAGTTCTGAATGGGTTAAGGAGCCCGTATCATTCGGGAAACAAATCCGCCGAAAAGTGATACGAGTGTACCTCTATCGTATAGCAAGTGTCGGGGGGTGGGGTGGCACAGGGCTTGCAGCGTTGTGTACCGAAACGCGCATGAATGTGATGATGCCCTCTGGACTGCTGGTGTCTCTAAAAAAGAAGGCTCGCGCCCCTCTGATGATAATGGGCGCGTGTATCGCAACCTTTTCTTCTTGCGCGACTTTTTTTTGTCCTATCTGACAGGAGGATGCATGCAGTTAGTTCACCCTTCATGCGACTCGCCCAACATCCCACAGCGTTTTTTCGCGCTTGGTGCTACAGCAGTAGCAATGTCTGCCTGGTCGGCGAAAACCCGACATGCTCCGTCCCGGCATTGTCGGGATGCGAGAGGTCTATGGTCATAGGACTACGGCCGATACATCAATGAGTACACCCCCCCCTCCCCCTCGCGCTGGCAGGCACATGTCTAGCCTGGTTGGTGAAAATCCCAACGTGCTCCGTCCCGGATTGTAGGGATGCGATGGTCTATGGTCATATGACTAATGCCGTGCACGACATGAGTACACCCCCCCCCGCCCCCCCCCCTCTCGTCCCACCGCAGGCTCAACCTCAACACCACCCTGCTCCTCCACCTCCGCCACCTTCTCCTCGGCAATGGTGAGAGCACCTCCACCGCCGCCCACAGAACGGCTACTACTCCCGTCGCGGCTACCGCCCAGCGCATCAGCCCCACCCAGCACTTGGTCACTCTCCGACTCTAGCTCCGGCACCGCCGGAGCCCCCCCCGTCCTAACGCCTACGGCGCTATCAACACCGCTTCTACGACGACTGCTGTCGTCGATCCCTCCAGTCGTGGAAAACTCGCCTCCGTCCAGCGAAATGGCGCGGCGCGCCGCGGCCGCGGCGCGTCTATAACCGTCGCCGGCCGCGCGCGTTCGCGAGTACGGCACGTCTGAGCCCACCCTCTTAACCCTCGCGCCGCTAACCCCGTCCACAGAAGTGAGGAAGTGGTCGAGGCCCGGGAACGACCCGAACGCCGCCTCGCCCTGCTCGCCCCACAGTGGAACTCCGCCCTCCCCTCCCGCCTCCGCCGCGCCCCCCGCCGCTGCCGCTGACGCTGCCGCTGACGCTACCGCCGCGGTGGCGGGTGAGGCGGCGGCGGCGACTCTGGCGAGGGGAACGCCTCCGCCGCGTCCGTTTTCCCCCTTGGAGCCGAAGCTTGCTGCATGGGTGAGCGTGATGCCGGCTGGTCCTGCGGTGGGCGTGCCGGGCGGGAGGGACGAGAGGGAGCGGTCTATGTCTGCGATGGCCGACGTCGCCGTGCTGGTCCACGAAGACCTCGAGGCGAACCTGAGGCCGAACCCGGCGGCACCTATGCCGATGGAGACGGCGGCGTTCCCCATGAAGGCGGCGGCTTCCTCCACGGTAATGCGGGGCAAGTTTTCGTCCATGTCCTCCGGACCCGGCCACGCGGCGCCGGAACAGCTCCGCGAGCGGAGGGTTACGCTCCCCCCACGCGGCCTGCTACCGTTGCTGGTGACGGCCGCCGCTACCGCCGCGGCTGCAGCCGCGGCCGCAGTCGCCGGTGCTGAATTCGCTGCTGCCGCTGCCGTTGCCTCCGCCGCCGCCGACATTTCTCGTTTTCTATATTTTGGAGACGGAGCTACATCCGCGTCCAAAGCAACAGCAGCAGCACCAGCACCAGCAGCAACGTTGGCAGTTGCCGCCGCAGATTCGTCGGCCCCCACTTCTGCCGCGGCAACGTCAACGTTGCCCTTCGCTTCCGAACATTCCGGGAACACAAGAGTTTGCGGCATCCCCGTCTCGACGGCACGAGGTCCTGCCTCGGGGACCGTTCCGACCGGCGCCGTCTCGAGAACCCGCCTCGAAAGCTCCGTCTTGCGCTCTCCTCGGCCAGGCGATGCCTCCGCCATCGCCGCCACCGCTAGCCCATTACGTGCGTCCACCACAGCCTGACGCTTTGCGCGCGCCTCCTCCGCGTCCTCTCCCCCCTCCTCCTCCTCCGCCTTCGACTCATCAGCCTCGCACTGCCGTTCCGCATCGTCCATCGTTCCCCCGGCCGCCTCCTCTACCGGTAATGCCTGCACCGCTATGTCCTTGATCGCCGATGTTGCGGCGGCAAGACTGACTGCCACCGCCGCCCCCCATACCCCCGCCCCCGCTCCCGCCTCCGGATCCACCTCCACCTCCTCCTCTTCCGCCCGCTGGTTCGCCACACCTCTAGAATCTACTCCTACCCCCTCGGGTTCGGCAGCGTGCACATCCGGCGTCGATATCGCTGCCTGAGCTGCTTCTTCTTCTGCTGCAGCCGCTGCTGCTTCTGCTTCTTTTGTTGCTGCTTCCACTTCCGCTGCTGCTTCCGCTTCTGCCTCCGCTTCTGCTGCTTCTGCCGCCGCTGCCGCTTCCGCTTCTGCCGCTGCCGCTGCCGCTGCTGCAGCTGCGTCCGCCTCTGCTGCTGCTGCTGTTGCTGCGGCTGCTACTGCTGCTGCTGCCGCCGCCGTCGCTGCCGCCGCCGCCGCCACCACCGCCACCGCCTCCTGCTCCGCTACTGCGTCTGCCAGACCAACCGACGGGTCCGCCTCCCCGCCACGCTTGTCGCGCATCTGCCAAGCTCTCGCGAGGGTCTCAATATCAATACCTTGCGCGTTGCTGCCCACCAGTGGCGTATCACCGGCTGCTTCTGCTGCTGCTGCTGCTGCTGCTGCGGGGGAGCGCACCGCTGCAGCGACTCCCTCGCCGTCCTGGTTCGACTGACGTGCAGGGGAGTCAGTCACGGCGATGTCAGAGGCACCCAACCGCGATGATGGCGACACGGCAGCGGCCGTCGACTTCCGAACACCCTCTTCGTACGCCTCGGCCGATTCCTCGCTACTCGGTACGCGGTTCTCCCTCACGGAAGCAACGCCAGCCTCCAAAGGCTCCACCTCAACTCCACCCGCCGCCGCCGCCGCCACCACCACCTGGTCAGTTTTATCTACCGCCGAGCGCAAAGGTGGCACCGACGTCTCCACCCCGGTCGCGGTAACGCCCCCAAAATTCTCTGACGGAAAAACTTCGGAAACTAACACGGAAGGGCTCACCGATGGCGCCGGCCCTACCAACCGGCAAGGCGACGCTACGTCGGCAGCCGTTTCCGCACTCCCTTCCATGCCCTGGGTTTCCGCTTCTTCTGCTGGCCGCGGCGTCGCTGTGTCCGGTTCTACGCCCGCTTCCTCCGCTCCCCCCGTCCAACCCGGGCCCCCCTGATCAGAACTTCCAGCCTCTTCCTCTATCCGAACTCCTTCGCCACCACTAACCATGCTTGCCGACGTTCCCGCTGTTCTTTCGGTGCTCCCCCACCGCTTGGTCTGACGCCCTGGTCCCGTCTCCTGCGCCTCTAGCGACTGTACCCTGCTCCGAACACCACTAGCCACCGAGCCCGCTTGCGCCCCACCCTCTGCCATCACGCTGCCGCCGTCGCTATCGCTATCGCCGCCGCTGCCGCCGCCGCCGCCGCCGCGACCGTCGCCACCACCCCCCGCTCGGTCGCTCTCGGCTTGGCTCGTGCCGCCAGCGGAGGGTTCTTGCTGTGCGAAAAACGGCTGGATAGAACGCCGCGTCTCCCCCGACGCGCCGAGCTCTCGCGGGAGCGGCAGAGTCGCAGGTCGCGTCGTCCCCGCCGAGGGACTAAGATCCCGGTGGTCTACACCTCGCTCCCCCGCGACAGATACGACCTCCACTTCTGCCAGCGCTCCGCCCTCCTCGCCTCTGCCGCGCCATGTTTCCCCCGTCAACGTGGCGAGGTCGGGCCCTGCCGCGGCCGCCACAGCCACCGCCGCCGCCGCCGCCGCCGCCGCCGCCTCCGGTGCCGCCCCTGTTTCTTCGGTCCGTCCCTCCTCTCCTCGGCGCTCTGGTTCGGTCGGGGGTGGCGACGTAGTCTCCGCCGTGGTCACCGTGCGCGCGCTTCGTTGGTCCCGCATTAACAAGTTCTGTACACCGCCGCCAAAACTGGTAGCGGCCGTGTCGGACGCCTCCCGACGGTCCCGGTGACCGCGCGGAGAACCGTCCGGCCCTGCCTCGTCGCTAGACACGTCAACATCGCTAGACGCAGCAACGGTCGCCCAAAAGGCAACGCCGTCGGGAGGACCAGTCGCCACCGCCGTTCCATCAGGAGCGGCTCGGGGATGGGCCGCCGCTCCCGTCCCCTTCGGGGCAGCTCTCAGGTCGTCGCCGGTAGTGATACCAACCACGGCAGCAGCAGCAGCAGCAGCAGCAGCTGGCGGGGCGGCTCCGCTGCCGGTGGATTGAACTACCCGCATGCTCTCTACCTTTCCGCTCGGTCCACCGTCGCCGCCACCGCCGCCGCCGCCGCTGCCGCGGCCGCGGCCGCCGCCACCTCCGCCGGTATGTCGCTCCCAATCTTCGGAGGCCGTTCGCGAGAAAAGGTCGACGACACCGCCGCCTCCGGTGCTTCCGCTACCACCGCCGGACCCCCTCAAACTGACCGCGTAGCTAGGTGGAGGCAGCTCGCGGCGAGGTCGAGGTCGGGGTAGCGGGAGCCCGTCTGCCGACCTCCTTCTCGTTAGTTCACCTCTGCCGGCAGACCTATCGGTGTCTCGACCAGTCCACGTCCATCCGGACGACACGGTCGTCGGAGCGGAGCCTTCGCTGTCCCTTCCCTCCTCCTTCTCCTCCTCCTCCTCTCGCACCTCAACATCAGCCGGGGCGAAAGCAGCCCGCACCGCGCGATGCACCGGGTCCGCCGCCATCCTTTTGTCTGGAGAGATCGAAGAGGTCAACACAGCTTTTCGGGTGGGGGGGGGGCTAGACCAGGCAGCAGGCCCGGGACGGGAGGCTCGGCCGGACCACGGAGGCCGGAGGTATAACCTTCAGGAGATAAACCTTTCGGGTTGGCGGGAAAAAAATCGCCCAGCGGAGGCGCTCCGTCGCGATAAAAGGGTGAGAACGGTATAGACGCGAGCGAAGACGTCAAATGTCGCCGGGTAAGTCCGCCGGCTTGCTTGCGGCAGGGCTGTGCTGCTGCTGTGACACGTGGACGCTGCGAAGGAAGAAGGCGAAAGGGATGGGATGGGGAACATAAGAGACGGACAACAGACAGACAACAGGTAAACAAGAGGCAGAGAGAGGGGGGAGTGCTCGAAACAGGTATAATACATTACGTGCCAGGTACTCGTTACCCAGTACATACCGGTACGTAAGTCACACCAGTAGCAGGACATCGTAGACGAGAGAACATGCCGAACGTATACGAGTACGTAGGGCTGGTGAGTATTGTTGTCAACTCATATTCATATGCACGAGTATGTATGCCTGGTATGTATGTACGAGTATCGATTCGCGCAAAAGAGGACAAATGCTGCGAGTGCATATATAGGTCACCGATCGATGCGGTCGAAGGTTTAAGCTCATGATGAGCTCACTCTTTTTTACGAGTGGGATTGATGCATGCTGTTCAGTTCTTGTCTTCGTTTTGGTTGTGGACATATTTTGTTGGAGATTGAGCTAAAAGACAAAAGTGAAAGATAGCTCAATAGACACATATAAAACTAAAAAATATCGCGATATGGACGAATATATTCTAAAAAAAGCGAGTATTGAGGTCAGGTATGGCCGTAACCATATACTCGTACTGCTTATCAGAGTATATACCAGAGGGTGGTATATAAAAATACGTGGTGGGAGCCTTCGGGTATGTACTCGTTAGATAGGTTGTTCGTGGTATGGGGGGGTATAATTTATTTATTTTGCGAATGAGGGAGAAGAATATACGATACAACGCCATTTTTTTAATTAATTCATACTAATTTAAGTCATTAATTAGTTTTCACCTTCGAAGGACACGATATGCGTATTATGCAACACCTGAATTTTACAACTCGTAGACCAGTACACGGAACCACCATGCATGGTTGTTTTTACGGTGGGACAGAAAAAAAGTAAGGAAAATTGGAGGGACCTGCCCTGGACATGTTATGCGCCCACGGAAGCCACGTCGTCCAAAACTTCAAAAATGGCTCACCGGTCAAGATGGGACCCAAGAGGCCTCCCCGCTTTTTCGTCGCAAGCAGGCAGACGCACTGTTATAGGAGCCCAGCCAGCGGCGGTGGTCGATGACTGGCAGCCCCTACTGCTGCAGTGATGGTCGATGGCGCGAGCCGCGCAAAGCAAGAGCTTGAAGTGTCCGCTCGTCTGCTCGATCAATGCTGCAGCTGAATCCCTGTGAAAAACGTCGTACGAACCAGCGACCAGGTGTGAGTATTGGTATTTTGAGCTTTAAGACAGGGTGTCCTCTTTCGCTCCGCCCGCCGGGTGCACGGGCTAGACGTGCGGTCGGGACGAGGGCGGAGCGGAGGGAAACAGCGACAGAAGACACCGCGGCGGAAATGTGTGGGGTACGCGTTGGAAGGGTTGGCTTCAGCAAGTGATGGGAAGAGGTTTGGCAACATTGACCTCGGCAGTCGTACGATATCAAAAGCTCCGACTAGGAACATGTGCGTTCAAGCCACCCAGTGCGGTCGCAACGATCCCTTCAGAGTGTACCCACCTTCTACTTCGGCGCGAGTGCTCCACTGAGCGCCCTGTTTCCCATGGATGGGAATCTCTCGCGACTCGTGGGCCAGGGGGTCTCGTTCCGCGCAGGTTGTACCCTGAGGCGCACTCGGCATCGGCGACACGAGGGATAAGAACGCCTCCAAAACTGTTGAAACCCATTAAAAAAATAAGAATTTTAAAAAAGAGAAATTTCGAAGTTTCGATTATTCCGATATTCCGATCAAAAAATGTACCAGTACAATTTTAATCAGACTGGCCGGCAGACTGGCGGTGGCGCGGTGGCGAGGGAGCATGTGTGCCACCAAGAACAACGATGCAAGATGTGGTGTCTCCGTTGTCTTTCGTTCAACCAAAGACACAAGCCAGCACACAGCACAGCACACCCAGGACACCCAGCACATCCAGGATAAAAATATCAAAATTCAAATTTCAAAAATATAATAATTCACAAAAATTACAAATTATTACAAAAAAGATCACAAAAAATAACACAAAATCACACAACGTACAGCAGTAGTTGCGCCGCATGTAGTTTCGACCGCCACCTTCTACGAGACTGCGCTACGACGACGCCGCTGCGGCACGGCAACCGGAAACCGGAGACGAGCGTGGGACCGCAGGTTCGCACGTTCACTACCTCGTGCGCTAGACGAGGACTTCTCTCGTCAGGGTGAGCTTGTTTCGGGCAACCACAGCAGCAGCAGCAGGAGCAGGAAGAGGAGGAGGACGAAGAGCACTTGTTCCATGCACAGTTTTTTGTCGGCGTGTGCGAAGCGAGATCGCGGCAGCCAGGCGGAGTACGGAAGGGTCTGGGACGCGCTGGTGTCATGCACCGAAGGAATTCTCGGTTCAGGGCGAGGAGCGGTCATCGAACAGGTTAGCAAACCGCCGACTGCTGCTGCTGCTGCTGCCATGGTGCCCATCAATCAATAGACGCCCATTGTATCATGCCTCGTGTATATCATGACAGAGTAGTAGCCGAGGCGGTACTTGTTCCAGTTCGGCTGATGAGGTTGGGGTGGATGCTGCAGCAGCAGCAGCAGCAGCAGTACTCCTTAGCACGAGCACAAGGCGTTGCTCAAGTTAATCACATTCGGCATGCCTACCATACGTCACAACGCTGATAGCGACATTCGCAGTCCCAGAATCCCCGTGCGAGATAGAGCTACGTACGTTTACCTCACTCTGGGTAGCAGGTTGGTATATACGACTCTGGACGGAAATGTAAGACACTTTTGTTCTTTGTATTAATTGTTAAACGATCTTCATATTTACGTCCAGAGTGGTACTACTACTGTACCGTGTATATACAAGCAGTAGAAAGTGTACGAGTAGTGCAGCAGCAGTGTGAGCTCAAGAACGCACGCCGGATAACTCGTATATACGACGACGTACACACAAGCAAAACTTCGGACTTCAACTTCTTGTCGGTCGTGTTGTGTTAGACATAGGCGGTGGCGAACGTTGTTGGGACGTGCTGGCCGCTGCGAGCAGTCCATTGGTTCGTTGACATGCGTACATAGCACATAGCATACAATGTAGACATGTACACATCTACATCTGGTACATCATATGTACGTACGGCCAGATATCAGGTTATCAAACTGATGCCTGATGTCGTGATATATACTCGTAGCGTTACACCTGGTACCTGGTACCTGGTAAGCAGCAGCGCGGCAGGAGTGCGATTACTCGTTGCCCACAACGAGTACTCGCATTTCTACTGCTGTACCAGGTACAGAGTACCATGTATTTCATACACCCGGTTTGTCTCGGACGTGTGGGTGAACCACGAATCACCACATCCCCCAGCAGCCTCCCGGACGCTTCGTATTTCGTACGTATACTCGTATACGTACACGTATGTTTAGTGTTCAGCGCCGAGCAAGCATCCAACACTGCTGCGTTGCTGCTGCACCGGCGTGCGTTGCATTGTGCGTACGGCATACGCAGCGACGGGAAACTCTCTTCAGTTGAAAGCTGCCTCTACGTCGGTGGCTACATAGCTTTTTGCCTATTTCAGGTAATATGAGTGCAACGGGAATGTACTCCAGGTACCTGGTGTACCTCGCACCCTGGCATGTACCACTCTGTCCCCAAATATAAGGGGCGTTTGGGTTAAATGTTATTGGACTAATGGTACTTATATTTACGAACAGAGTGGTATTTCGGTTGACGGTCTACAGCAGTTTGACACGTCAAGTCCTCTTCAGACTTATTATACTAGTTTACGTGTGAGGAGTTTGGTGACGGCTGTCCGTCAAGGCCGTCAAGGCCGCTAAGAAGTGCCGTCAACTGACATATTCACACCACTATGTTCATAAATATAAGGACTGTTTGGTTTTAACATAAATATACAATCGTTCCTTATATTCAGGAACAGAGTAGTACCACCTGTTGTTAGGTTGGCTGGGTGAGACACAGAGCATCTACGAGTATCCCCTTGCAGGTCTGCCTGAAAACCATGCCCTTGGCCCTTGGTGTTACTATTAATAGCTCACTTTCGTGTAGCTCAGAAATAGGAGAGAAACAGCTTTATTAACCCCAGAGCCGTGGGGGCATCTGAGATGGGAAGGGCTTATCGCCTTTCCCTTCACATGAGTATTCCGAATACGGACGCCATTCAAGCAATACGAAAACGGACCAATTACGACTTACGTAACTATTCTGAGTCAAGTACCGGCCTTCCAAAAGGCTGTACGAGTATTATATATTACGGGGGACCTATAGTAAATATATAGGACCTACCGTACAAACAGACGCCTATATACGAGTATTTGATTATTTTTACTAATAATATAAGATATTTGGTCCTATGGTCCCCCGTGGTGTTACGCAAGTACGGCAGTATGCATGGGCCCGCCAACAAGAAATACCCAATCTGGGCAAGGCTTAGATGTTAGAGATGACACCTATTATAGCAGTATTCGGTATCATAGAGTCGCTGCTGGATAACACAGGGTAATCTGCTACAAAGTAGCTCGTACTATATCAGTAGGCATTACTCATCTAGGAGCAAGTGCTCTGTTCTGTATCACGGTTGTCATGTGTGTCTTGCTGGTCATTAGTAAGCGAATCCGCGCGTACACCAGCTTCGAGCTGACACACGCAAACCACAAGATCTAAGATTAGAACCTCAATGTGACACCATTCTTTACCAACCGTGAGCACAGACAGGCTGTTACAGCAAGCTGTGTATAGGATGATGGTTGGTGTGGGGTGCTGTGCTCGTCGCTAAGCACGATTTCTTAATCCGCCTTTCTTAGCACCCCCCAAAATGTGAGATTTTATGTTCTTATGGCTATTTCTTATTAATTCGTGGCCCTACCGGTATGCTTCTGCCGCCGTATTTGGTAGATATGTATAAAAAATATTACCACTACCCGTACCTGGTTTAAAAAAATAGAATGTACTATTAATACGTATTCTGCTGTAGTAGTTGGATGTGGTTGGTTCGTACGGTATCCATTGACCCACAGGTCAGCAGTGGGTATCAGGGTTATAATTAGGTGGTGAAATGTTGCGCAGTTGCACCATGTTCCTGATAAATCGGCGCAGCGCACCACGAAAAGAAGGCCGCATGCATGTAATTTTTTCCACGTTTTTTTTCCCCACAATTTCATGCCTGGATTTCTTTGCGGCTCTTCCTTTTTGAGGGAACTGAGTTCAAACTTGGGACGGTTTTCTCTGTCCGAGGGTGAAGATGAAACAACAAGGCTTCAAGGGCTCGCAAATGCAGAGGAAAACAACGGTGTTTCAATGCTTCGAGGGGTAATCTATCTATCTATGTACGATCTCATGAGAACAAAGTGCTTGAAAAGGTAACCCTGTGATAGCAATGCCTGTGCTTGTTTCTTTGTTCTTTGCAAGACGAGCGAATGAGACGCAATTTTTTAGTACGTTTACGCACGTGTGTTATATTAGTGCTCCAGCGCGCTGGAGCACTGATTATAACCCTGGTGGGTATCCCTGGTGGGTATATATGGACCGGTCCGGCATTTCTTTGTTATGAAAGAAAAGCATTCAGTATCCATTATTTTATTAATAGTATAGGTTCGGCTTGTGTCGTTGTGTTCTCGTACCCGGTACGTTAGCATCTCACTTGCCTTGCCCATTAATTTGCGTTTATTTTGTTTTGGTTTTTCTCTGTTTCACAGTCTGTGAGACCACATAATTTGTATCTCTCTAGGATTAGGAATATCAGGAAACACACTGGGTGTACTGATGTGGTTGGGTAGAAAAGACGGGTTTAATGTGAAGACAACACACACAACAGGTACAGCAGTCTGTGCCAGCCGCCGACGTAGATTCAACTACTGAGTATGTACGTATTAATATGAATATATACTCGAACTTGCAACTTGCAACTGATAAAGATGAAGATTCATTGGCTGTTCTACTGGAGGGCGCAAGGCGCATGAGAATGCCAGCATTTTTTTCATTTTTTTATTCATTTTTTCGTTGGGGGGCTTTTCCGTTTCCGTTATCAACCTCGAACCCGCATGTATGCGGCGCTCGTTCTCGCTACACGTATATACGTATATACGCGATCGCCGGTGCCCGAATGAAGCTGGCCCATCGTAGCGATGCAGTTGGTTGTCGCCAGTCGCCAACGAATCGGCTACGTGAACGTACCTGGAAGGCGTTCTTACCGTTCAACGACAAAATCAACGTGCATATATCATACATACGTATATACAACCTATTCTATGGGCTACGATGACCCTCCAAAAAAAAACATTTTTTTTTTAGGGTCATAGCCCATATAGCGTACAACGTCCAAGTCATGCGTCTCTCGGTGCTCGTAACGCTCATACACAGAAATAACAGTTTTGGTCAAGTCAATGTGGTCATTGCTCGTAACATCCACAGCAAGATCTATAATATCTATCGTGCGTAACATACAGTACGACAGGACACCTATTACTACTACTGCTGTGTAATAAGAAACAGGCTAATAAAGAAAGCTAGGCTGATATTTAGAATGAAAAATTGAAATTCGAGAGTCGTTATCTTGAAATTTGTGTAGAAAGCACCCTCTCTCAAATAAGAAATGTTTTTTGTTGTTTTTCGTTGTCGTTGTTGTTGTTGTGGTTGTTGTTGTTGTTGTTGTTGTTGTTGTTGTTGTTGTTGTTGTTGTTTGTTGTTGTTGTTTGTTGTTGTGATTTGTTCTCTGTTGTTGTTTTGCTGCTGCTATTGCTGTTGTTGTGCTGCTGCTATTGCAATGCATTTCGCACCGTACGCTCGACTGACTGTTGTTTGTGCCTTGGGACCCTGCCGCGACGTCGGTGTGGATGCTTACTACGTCGGTATGGATGCTCACTACGGAGAAGCTTGGAACGGTGACTTTCGTATCGCGGCCGCTGCGAGAAGATGCACCGATGACAAGGCACCAAGGATGCGCGTTCGTCGCAAACCCCAAGTGAGACAGCTATTAATAGCTGTGCCGTGCTGTGCCGTGCTGTGCAGTTTTTTTGTTCGCGCGCGCGGACTCTCGATATGCAACTTCAGTGCACTCGCCCCCACATTCCGAGCAAAGACATTGCAGTCGATACGTACCCAGTTGGAACTTCATTTTATTCATGCCATTTATTATTTTCGCTGTTCTTGTTTGCCGTTCTTGTCTCTCTCGTTCCTAGCCGTAGCTCAGATCCGGGGGTTGTCGCAAAGTAGGCTCTTCTCCCTCCTTTTCCCCGCTATGGTTCGTGCCTTGCGTTTTTATCGCGAGAAGGCTCTGCCGGCCCTTTTCTTCCCTCGTCGACTCGCACCGACTCAGGTTGCTTGTTGTGTCGGATGATGATGAAGATGGTGTTCTCGCATTAGAGCTAATTTCCCTGAAATCTTGCTGGACGTACGTATTCACAAAATAGGCTGGACTGGTACCTGGTAAGTGATACCTTGCATGTTCATTATATACCCGATTTCAGCACAGCTGCTATATGTATATATGCGTGTGTGTGCTTGACATTGAAACACCCGTTCTACCCGTCGATACCCAGCATTTTCAGTGTCCGTGCCGATTCTTCACACCTTTAGAGAGAGACTATTCAGATATATATATATATGCAAGCTACAAAGCCCAACTATTAATCCTTGATGCTATTATGTTAAGACTGGTTGAGTACATACTATGTTGATAGATGATGTAAGGTAGTTGTTCATGAATATATGATACTTCTTGGTATCGGGCAGCAAGAGCAAATGAAACGGCCACTATAATATATACAATGTAAAACCCGTAAGTACGCGCGATCGAAGTATCACATTCAGCTACGAAGCAAAGATGAGTTTCGACGAAATCCTCGATTTCACAGCTGTAGTTTTTTGGGGGGGTTTTCATACACAGAGTACATATGTGAATACAAAAGTCAGACAGGCAATCCATGCCTGTCAGTATTAGGTCAGTACTGCTTGTTTCTGGGGCTGACGCTGTCTTAAGATAGTCAGCCTTGTCTTTTTTCACAATAATAGGTACAATGTGATGACGGCACTATTACTACATAATACCATTCTGGGTGGGAATATGAGGAACTATTTTTATTACTATTAGTGTCTAAACGGTCCTTATATGTCCGCCCAGAGTCGTATTTCGGGGGGGCATACATACTGAAGTAGTACGTAATGAGAACCCACGTTTCAACCAAGAACCACCATGTGCCCCTATATGTATAAACCATGTTACCGTAGGTTATGATTACTGCTGTGTGTTTCCCCGTCATCCTGCTATGTTGTTGTGGCGCTGCCTATCGATCCTTCTGCTCCGCATATCTCTGTATGCCACCCACTTTATGTGCCGGTATCTCTGCTGCATCTTCGGGGAGAGAGAGAGAGAGAGAGAGAGAGAGAGAGAGAGAGAGAGAGAGAGAGAGAGAGAGAGAGAGAGAGAGAGAGAGAGGGAG
>MEHQ01000805.1:88752-112734 GCA_008828725.1 Saccharina japonica | reverse complement strand
CCCCCCGACCACTTTCTCTTAGCAGACCCTGCACGGCAGCACCAGCACTGGCGGTGGTGGTTGGGGACGGCGGCAACAGGAGGAGTGCACAACAACCACGCTCACAGAAAAAGGAGTTCCAACAGCCTCACAGAAGGCGGGCGTCGTCAGCGCGCAGCGGGGCCGGGGTCGGCAGGGCGGACGACAGGTTCGACGACGAGCGACGACCGGAAACGCCGACACCGAGACCGATGATTGCCGGAGCCGCGGCTATCGTGGCAGGGGGAAGGATGGGTCCAGGCAAGGATGGGACAACGGCGGCGGCGGCGGGGGGGGGGGGGGTTTTGCAATCCCACCTGTAACATTGTATTTGCAATCCCATCGGTAATATGTAGTGTATTTGTAACCCCATTTGTAACATGTAGTGTATTCGCAATCCCATCTGTAACAGGTAGTGTATTTGTAATCCCATATGTACTATTTATACTCTGGACTCTGGACGGAAATATAAGGACCGATGGTACATTATTATCAGTATCTAACGGTCCTTACGTTTCCGTCCAGACTGGTAGATTCATTTTGGATGGGCCTACGTACGTAGCCAAATGGAGTTGGTATAGACTGCAGCTGTGGAGGCCAGAGTTCCTCATCTGCAGACGGAGGAAGATTAAGGCACACCCCCCCCCCCTGCTAAGGTTGTACGAGTAGCAAAGCTCGATTTTTGGATCACTACTGGTTGTTCGTGTTATCTGAAAATAGCAGGGCTGTCTTCGGCATGAAATGCTGATACGGCCGGTAGATCATGGCACGGTTACTCGCGGTTACGGTATTCGCACGGCACGCTTCCGCGGCAAACGAGAACCACGGCAGTCGCGGTACTATAGCAATCAGAAATCACGGTATTTGCACGGCACGATTCCGCGGTAAGCGAAAACCACGGTAATTCACGGAGTCGCGGGATTTACCACCAACCGTGGTTCAATCGCCGTAATTTTACCGCGGTAAAAATACCGAGGACATCCATCCCTGGAAAATGGTACGAAGGGTTAACTGCTATTGATAATAATCTATCCCTGGGGAGTGCTAATAGCAATCTACGATTGTTTTTCAATGTTATCTGAAGATTTGTTAAGGTTACGTAGCTGCGATTTTTTAGGGGTATGTATCGCGAACCCAAAATTGGTGTCGTTTTCCTTTTCCTCTCGGACTGTCGATGTTATCAGCAGATACACGAATTGCGAAGGTTAAAGCTCAATTCGCGGCAGCCCCGACTGCACCCCTTCCGCGTATATGTTGATGCCTCTCCCGGAAAAATCTGGTTGTATTCGCATGGTTGCCCCCCCCTCGTCGCCGCCCACCCCAACCCCCCCCAGCCCTCCTCGCACGCTCTCACCCCACCCCCTGCTGGTACGAGTGAAAACCCGACGTGGCTCCCGTCCCGGCATTGTGGGCCTGCAGAGGGTCTTATGGTCATTACGACAACGACATGCCATGACATGAGTGCACCCCCCCCCCCCCTCTCCCGCCCTCTCCCTCCTCCCCGGCACTTCACCCCCACCCCACCCCCCAGCATTGTATATTTCCTGCATGACGTCTCGTTGCGTTTCACTTTCTGAAACGCTCACTATGTGCGGCAGGCTATTGCTCGTTTCGAGCGAGTGAAGAACGCTAACCTCATCCTCGACAATAAGGAAGACGAGGAGATGCGACAGAGTCAGGTATGAGAAAGAACACCAAGGGCAGTTTCAGAAGAAAGACTAAAATGACGCGCGTGCCCTATATATATATGTAGGGCCTTTATTATCGGAAAGGTTTTTTTCCCCCCCAGAATTTTCCAATTTTTTGGAAATTTTGGAATTTTTGGAAATTTGTGTCAAGATGCGGAGGCGTTCTGTCACGATTTGTGAAATTTCACAGAGGGAAACATATCGGGAAATATGAATTTCACGCAGTACAGTGGGGACACCTGATGGCGATGATGCTCCCATTTTTCGAATTGATTTTGGAAGAAAAAAACAGGAAAATCTGGAAGTAAAAATGAATTGCGCATAAACAAAACATGGAAAATTTGGAAAATTCGGACAAAAAGTCCTTCACTATATCTATATATATACCTCTATATATACCTGGTATACATATACCACTTTTGTCCCGAAATGTAGGGACCCTTTACATTCAATATTAGAATGAAAGCGGTCCTTAATGGTTCCGGACAGAGTGGAATAATAGGGGTAATGCACCTACGCAGCACTTTTGGGAGCATACTAATAATAGCTGTGCGATTGACGAGCAAAGTAGAAACTTGCTGGTTCCGCCGCCGACGCCAAATGTGGGACGGCATTATATTGAAAAAAAAAAAAAAAAACCCGACAGTTGTGAGATCGAGAATTTCGTCGAAACTCATATTTGCAAGCTGCGTGGGATACTTCGATCGTGCGAAATACGGGGTTTGAGGGGAAACAAATCTGACAGCTGTATGGTACCGCAGCTGGCCATCCCTTCTCTTCGTGTTTGGTGTGGAGACAGACACACCGAGGTGGGTTATTCATACACACTACCATCCCTCTCATAAGAAAGTGCCCCACAAGAAGCTCAGCCTAAGGGCCCGAATTAACGAGTATAAAATAAATTAAATTTGGAAAAAATAAAATTCAAATTCGCTTTTCATTGGTCAACACACGCACCAGCACCAAATATTATGCCCCAAGATCCTAATCTTCTGGTGCTGGTGCGTGTGTTGACCAATGAAAAGTGGATTTGAATATTTTTTTTTCCCAATTTTTTTTTTTCTTCTTCGTTAAAACGGTCCCTAAACATTACGGGGGAAATAAGAAAGTCGACAGTTACGTATTATACTGAAGTTAGTGTGGGACACACCCCTTTCTCAAATACGAAAGTCAGCCTAAGCCCGATTGTTTCTTATGACCGGGCCGGTACTGCATATACCTGGTATGGCGTTACCACACTCTCGGGGGTCAGCAACAAGAGGTAATAATCTCAGAGTGCTGCCGTCGACGCCAGGATGGCCTTGATAATGAGGCGGTACGGTCTAGGGGATAGGAGGACCTGGTATCCACACTGGGGGATAATAGTCATATGACATATATGACTGACAAAAACAAGCTCCTCCTCTCATTGGCTGAAAAAAACAAGCTCCTCTCGTCTGAAGTGTAACTACCCAGTTCGGATAATTTTGTTCGATGATGCTCGTTTTATGTAACGAGACTGGGTGAGACAAAATAGTATCCCCTTTTGCAGGTCTGCCTTGACACTGCTGTATACCACACCCCCTCGGACGATTTCCAAACGCTGATTTGCTCGACGACCGGTCGAGCGCTAACCCCGAGCGACCCCTCTATAGAAAGATCTCGACGAGATGCTCCGAAAGCCGCCTTTTTCGTTGTCTTTGTGCCCCCCCTGGTTATGGAAAAAACGGCTTTGAAATTCACCCCAGGGGTTGTGATGTACACTGTCATATACGGTACTCACTTTCGCGTAGAATCATAAGTATTAGTAAGAGGTAAATAGCCTTATTATTCCCAGAGCCGAGGAAACACCTGGCGTGGGAGGGCGGCATCATTGCATAACCGGGGGAAAAAATGTTTTCATTCAAAAACTCAGCATCGATTCGTCCTTGTCTTTGCGATCACGAATAATATACAACTTTCAATTCGATGCGAGTCGACGAGGGAAGAAAAGGGCTGGAGTCTTCTCGCGATCAAAATGCAAGGCACGAACCGTAGTGGGGGAGGAGGGAGGAGAGCCTACTGTGTGGACCCCGGGTCTGAGTTACGACTATTAATACCATTATTACGAGTATCCAGAATACGAATGCCATCCAAGCAATACGAAAATGGACCAATTACCTCTATATCCTGAGGTAATTACCGGCCTTCCAAGCCCTTACTACAGTAGTACGCGACAGATGTTAAGAATCTCTTATTTTTGGCCAGACCGGAATTCTTATGTAAGACTGGGTGTGTGTGTTCCCCACTATTTTCAGTACAAAGAGGTCGCATTCTTATTTTCCCCCCAAAATCTTAGTCTTAGAATTCTTACTTATCATATTCTTAACATCTGTCGCGTACTGTATTACACCTATACTTAGGCAATGCGGTTTTGTTTTTGGTTGCCCGTCGGGTTGCATGTCCAGCCTTAGGGCCCGTTTTAACGAAGAAAAAAAAAAATCAATTTGAAAAAAAAAAAAATCAAATTCGCTTTTCATTGGTCAACACACGCACCAGCACCAAATATTATGCGGCATAATATTTGGTGCTGGTGCGTGTGTTGACCAATGAAAAGCGAATTTGATTTTTTTTTTTTCCAAATTGAATTTATTTTATACTCGTTAATATGGGCCCTTAGTATTTCTCTAAAAAGTCACTTTTGGTACCCCGATTTAAGGGCGCCTCGAGACAAGCCTAAACAAGGTGCTCTTAACTATACATTGCTCTTAAATCGGGGTATTCACTGCTGTATTCCTAACCCCAAAAGTGACTTATTAAGCCTAAACAAGGTGCTCTTAACTATACATTGCTCTTAAATCGGGGTATCCACTGCTGTATTCCTAACCCCAAAAGTGACTTATGAAGCCTAAACAAAGTGCTCTTAACTATACATTGCTCTTAACTATACATTGCTCTTATCTATAGTGGGCAAATTGCTAGCTTTTAGTATTGACTACGTAAACATTGCTCTTATCTGTAGTGGGCAACATACCAAGTATAGCTTTTAGTATATTTAAAAAATTAAAAAAAAAAACAACAGCTGCTGTGAGCTCGAGGATTTCGTCGAAGCTCATCTTTGCTAGCTGAGTGTAGTATATAGGCAGGACATACATGTCGATTTGACCGCTCTTAAATCCCGAATGCTCTTATCTTCGGCACTCTCTCTTAAATCGGAGTACCCACTACTGCAGAGCCCCTGAGTAGAGGTGTTCGCGGCCGACGAGGACTCGCCAAATCTGCTATTACGTGGGGGGGGCATAGTAAATAGGACCAAATATTGTTAGTAAAAATAGTGAAATGTATGGGTTTGACGCGTGCTACGGTAGAGGTATCACTTTTTGGCTGAATTGTTTTCTGAACGATCGGGCTCCTTAACCCAAATTCGTCGGACTTTCATTTTTGTGACGAATAATGTTTCAGAGTTTACTTCGGTCATGAGATTTCGCATCCGGCCGCACTTTTTTCTTTTCCTCCAAAATCATTTGTTTCGGTGAGGTAGGACGCTCCTTAAGTGAGGAGCTCAGAAAAAAAACGGTGCACCTCTATCGTAGCATGCGTCAGTGTAGTATATAGGCGGGACATACATGTCGATTTGACCGCTCTTAAATCCCGAATGCTCTTATCTTGGGCACTCTCTCTTAAATCGGGGTACCCACCACTGTAGAGCCCCTGAGTAGAGGTGTTCGCGGCCGACGAGGACTCTCCAAATCTGCTGTTACGGTGGGGGGGGCATAGTAAACACTAGTAAATAGGACCAAATATTGTTAGTAAAAATGGTGAAATGTATGGGTTTTAGTGTGTTATTTACTGGTGAAATGTGTACCAGGTAGGTTTTAGTGTGTTATTTACTAGGACCTACGGTACACACTAACAACCTATATATTTCACTATTTTTACTAACGATATTTGGTCCTACTTACTGCTGTGGTCCTCCGTAAGAGAAGAAACAAAAACCTCGGGTACTCATGAGTAAATTTTAGCTAATTTCTTTGTATGGATTTTAGTATGGTATAATAAACGCCATACAACTGACATGTACTGCTGTATGGGTTTTAGTGTGCCCCTTTATACATTGTTGGGTTTTAGTATGACCATACTAAAACTGACATGTATGGGTTTTAGAGTGCCCCTTATAAATCGTACGGGTTTTAGTATAACCATACTAAAAGGCTATATATACAATTATGTGTATTATATGGGTTTTAGTACGCTGTACTGAACAATCACGCAATTATCGGGCCCCTAATAAGTCCTCGTCGAGTATCGAGAGGACTCGTACTCGTACCCGTGACGGAGAATTGGCAAAAGAGGGTTGGTACTCGCGAGTACCCGCAGTTAACGCGTGCTACGAAGTTTTTTGGTGGATGAGATAGAAGGATGTTGGATGTGGTAGCCTTCCATTTGCGTCACATCGCTTTTGATTCGTCGCATGATACTGCTACGCTTTTGATCTGGAGAGTTCTTCACTTTTGTTCCCTGAGTCGTTTTTGGAACAACACTACTCGTACACATTGTCGGATGGCGAGCATAACAATAATAGAGGTATACGGTATACCTTTTTTTGGCTGAAGCGTTTTCGGAATGACCTATTAACCCTTTTAGAACTGCACTCCCGTTTTGGGGACAAACCACTCTAGTTCTAAGGGCCCGTACAAACGGAGCGTTTTGACCCTAAAAACAAAACCTAAAAACAAAACCTAAAATGAGTTATGAAGATTCACTCCCTCTGATTGGCGAAACAGAAAAAAAGAGACCCAGGAGACCGCGATGGGATAGTTTTGCTCTTCGGTTTTGTTTAATCGAAAATCGATTAAAATGACCCTAAAAGCAAAACACGAAGAACGAACAGCCCAGCGAGAACGGAGATCATGGCGACAACCGCAGCTACGAACGCCCCGTACACTGGACAGCCAGAAGACAGAGAGCAGACAAGCCGCGAACAACATGCGGCTGGTGCCAGGCAATGCAGTGTTCAACGCCGTAGCCAAAACCGTGGCTCATCGGGCGGTCCAAGTCGAATTGCGTGCTGCTGTACATTCAAAAATCATCTGTTGTAGCAAGCGGTGAAACTTTTTGTACAGCACCCGTACTTTATCCAGCGCAAATCTCGCGCTCCAGGCTACGGGCGCCATTGCAGCAGCAGAGTATGGTCGGCTAGTCATGTGGGCACACTCTCCTCTTTTTTCAGGGCTGGGCGTCGCCTCTACCGCAGCTGGGTGGTGCATTACTGCTGGTCTTCCACCTTGACCGTTGACTCGTTTTCGCTTTTGTTTTTCGCTTTTGTTTTTCACGCGTATCCTGCGTTTGTACACCATCTTCGATTTTACACTAAAAACCTAAAGTCTGTTCGTTTTTAGGGTTTGTTTTTAGGTTTTGTTTTTAGGTTTTGTGTTCCTCGTTTGTACGGGCCCTAAGTGATATGTCCCCAAAACGGGACTCCAGTCCTATAAGGGTTAAAGGCTTCTTAACCCCTAATCGTCGGAATTCCATTTTTTGTGCTGCAATTTTTTTTTTGTATAGTTAGGGCCCATATTAACGAGTATAAAATAAATTCAATTTGGAAAAATAAAAATTCAAATCCGCTTTTCATTGGTCAACACACGCACCAGCACCAAAGATTAGGATCTTGGGGTATAATCTTGGGTGGTGGTGCGGGTTCTGACCAATGAAAAGCGGATTTTTATTTTTTTTTTCCAATTTTTTTTTTTTTCTTCGTTAAAACGGGCCCTTAGTCCATGGGATTGTGTGAGGAACCTATTAATAGTGTAAGGGGACAGGGTATCCCTAGCCAGGTCAGCCTATATAACGGGTACTCGTTGGTACTCACGTGTGTTGTTTGCTTATTAGAGATAGAAGAAGAGCAGCTTCATTCCTTTTGCGTGATGAAAGACTGTAAAGGCAGGCGAGATGGCCAACAATGGCCATCTGGGAACCATCCCTGGTTCCCACATCCCACATAAGATACGCCTCCCAAGTACTACCAATACGGTTATTATACCTGATACCAGGTATTTACCAAACGTTTCCACGTCATACCAACAATACCACAGCAGTACCATAACAATTGTTCGTCGGGTATATCGGTGTACAGAGTACAGGACACCTTATAAGAAACAGGCCAATGAGAAAGCCAGGCTAAGATTTCAGAGGAAAATAAGAAATTCGGGAGTCGTTATATTGAAATTAGTGTAGAAAACACCCTCTCTAGAATAAGAAATTCAGCCTGGACCAGATTCCCTGTTTCTTATTAGGTGTCCTGTACTGCTGTATAGTCTATTGTATATACTAATACGAGCCCTTTTGTTGTTAAACTCCAAAATAAGCCGTTTTACTTCCTATTGTTAATAGTGTTGAGCTCCTCAAGTGACCACCCTTAAATGGTGCATCTTTACCGTACCATGCGTCCGCTGTTGTTTTTCCAAAAGGGGCACAGCTATTAATAGTAGGGCATATCATATGCTCATGTCATGCATGGCCGTAGTCTCTATGGGTGATGACCCCAAAAAAAAGGCTTTTTTTTAGGGTCATCACCCATAGGCCGTAGTCGTATGACCATAAACCCTCGTATCCCTATTATACGTACGTACAGAATGTCGAGACGGGGGACGGGGGGCACGTCGGGTTTTTCACCGACCAGGCAGGCATTGCTCGCTGGGTGGATGTATACGTCTGGTTACTGTAGGTCAAAATATGCTCCATTTCCATAAGCAGCCGGAGTAGCTCAGTCGGTAGAGCGCAAGACTCTTAATCTTGTGGTCGAGGGTTCGAGCCCCTCCTTCGGTGCATTCTTTTTTTTTTTCGCAATTTTTCCCAAATATTTTTTATTTTGTGGTCGACGGTTCGAGCCCCTTTTTCGGTGCATTTTTTTTTTTTCGCTTTATACCAAAGTTTTTTTTGGTGCACGAACAGACTGCCTGTACCGGCACATACTCCTACTACTACGGTCTGTCTACGTGTATATACTACATACGTCGTAGTGTCGTAGTCCATCCGCCTCCAAATATACAAAATCCCCCCAGCACGCAGCACCCAGGTACAATTTTCTCGGGGATGGGTACGACGAATACTACGACTCGATAATCTGACGGAAATATTGGCAAAAATACGGTCTCGGAGGTCGTTTATTAACAATATGATAGTTCAAGTTCACATTAAATAGTGGTGGTGGTGTTGTTGTTGCCAAAAAACGGTACACCTAGTAAATTTGATCCAAAAAAAGGTACATACTGAAACCAAGTAGAATGAACACGCCACGAGCGGTAGTATTGGTAACGAGAAATCATATGATATGATATGTACGTGAACATTTGTATTGTTTGCACCTGAGCAAGCAGTGAGCGTACGGCCTCCAAAATATGGATATTTTCATTTTCGTGGGGTTGTACCGGTACGTAGGCACCCTGGGCTCCACTCTGACCTACGGAAAGTCACCAGGCTATGCTTTTTTCGCCACGGCGGGCCAGCAAAGAGTACTTCTGACGCGCGCCCCCGTTGCCAGCTTTGAAGCCTCTCGGCCATCCTCGAGGAACCGCTATGGTAGCTCAGCATGATTTTTTTTGCCGCACTAAAACTGAGCCCACCCCGACGCGGGGTGGGGCAGACGAAGTGCCATCCGTGTCCACGGTGCTGTATACAGTATATATCACTGCTGACCATACAAAGATAACAGCACTGCACATAACAATTGGCGACGCACACCGTACACCCCAAAGACAAAAAAAAGAAGTGAAATCAGCGCACGTATGCACCAGATACATGCAGCACGTGCAGAGTGTACATACGTATACATAAGAACTGCAGCCGAACCCCGAGGGGGCCGCATACATACGCAGAGAAAAGCCAACAAAAGTGAATGGCCTCTGTTTGGCTCAATAGCAGAAACAGCTGAAAGCTATTACAAGACAGAGTAGACAAATACAGGTGTACCGTGTACCTGGCCAGTTTCAAGCCACAAACAGGTGTGTACGATGTGAGACTGGCCAATCGCAGGGCTCCTGGCGTGTGTTTTTTACTTGGTTTTAGATTATACCTGTTTTTGGTCCAAAATGGAGCAGGTATACCTCTTTTTGGCTAAATACGCATGCTACGGTAGAGGTGCACCATGTTTTTTCTCGTAGGGTGTTTACTTGAGGCGCTCTATACCATGTAAAACCTGTAAGTACGCGCGATCGAAGTATTTTACACTCAGCTAGCAAAGATAGATGAGTTTCGACGAAATCTTCGATCTCACAGCGCAGCAGTTGTTGTTTCATTTTAATTTTTTAATACCTCACCCAAACCATGATTTACGTATGATACCCGATGCGCAATCCCATGGCCTAAAAGTGAAACGGTTAGAAAAAAACATCAAAAATTAAAATCAGGAATGAAAAAACACGACGGTTTTAGGTTGAGCCCGATCATTCAGAAAA
The DNA here is from genome assembly GCA_008828725.1 of Saccharina japonica. Classification (NCBI taxonomy): domain Eukaryota; class Phaeophyceae; order Laminariales; family Laminariaceae; genus Saccharina; species Saccharina japonica. Next base: position 102,617 of record MEHQ01000805.1, on the reverse strand, counting down.
AAAAAATCAGCATAAAAGTGCTACCTCTACAGTTAGTACAGGACACCTAATAAGAAACAGGCTAATAAGAAACCCAGGCTGACGTTTAGAGGAAAATAAGAAATTCAGGAGTTGTTTTCTTGAAATTAGTGTGGAAAGCACCCTCTCTCCGCTAAGAAATTCAGCCTGGACCAGATTTCCTGTTTCTTATTATTAATAGGTGACCTGGACTACTGTAACGTAGTTTGTTTACTGGGGTCTGTTTCCCCTTTGCACCGCGCGTCATCGCTTCGTCGTGCACCACAAACTATTATTGATAAAAAAGGTTGCGAGATGGGCGGAGTACGAAGAGCGCCACACGAAGGAGAGGGCGCGGCTGAAGGAATACCTCGCCGCGGTGACGGTACGTGATCATTTTGTTGCTTTAGTTAGGGTTGTTGTTGTTGTTGTAGTTGTAGTTGTAGTTGTTGTTGTTGTTGTTGTTGTTGTTGTTGTTGTTGTTGTTGTTGTTGTTGTTGTTGTTGTTGTTGTTGTTGTTGTTGTTGTTGTTGTTGTTGTTGTTGTTGTTGTTGTTGTTGTTGTTGTTGTTGTTGTTGTTGTTGTTGTTGTTGTTGTTGTTGTTGTTGTTGTTGTTGTTGTTGTTGTTGTTGTTGTTGTTGTTGTTGTTGTTGTTGTTGTTGTTGTTGTTGTTGTTGTTGTTGTTGTTGTTGTTGTTGTTGTTGTTGTTGTTGTTGTTGTTGTTGTTGTTGTTGTTGTTGTTGTTGTTGTTGTTGTTGTTGTTGTTGTTGTTGTTGTTGTTGTTGTTGTTGTTGTTGTTGTTGTTGTTGTTGTTGTTGTTGTTGTTGTTGTTGTTGTTGTTGTTGTTGTTGTTGTTGTTGTTGTTGTTGTTGTTGTTGTTGTTGTTGTTGTTGTTGTTGTTGTTGTTGTTGTTGTTGTTGTTGTTGTTGTTGTTGTTGTTGTTGTTGTTGTTGTTGTTGTTGTTGTTGTTGTTGTTGTTGTTGTTGTTGTTGTTGTTGTTGTTGTTGTTGTTGTTGTTGTTGTTGTTGTTGTTGTTGTTGTTGTTGTTGTTGTTGTTGTTGTTGTTGTTGTTGTTGTTGTTGTTGTTGTTGTTGTTGTTGTTGTTGTTGTTGTTGTTGTTGTTGTTGTTGTTGTTGTTGTTGTTGTTGTTGTTGTTGTTGTTGTTGTTGTTGTTGTTGTTGTTGTTGTTGTTGTTGTTGTTGTTGTTGTTGTTGTTGTTGTTGTTGTTGTTGTTGTTGTTGTTGTTGTTGTTGTTGTTGTTGTTGTTGTTGTTGTTGTTGTTGTTGTTGTTGTTGTTGTTGTTGTTGTTGTTGTTGTTGTTGTTGTTGTTGTTGTTGTTGTTGTTGTTGTTGTTGTTGTTGTTGTTGTTGTTGTTGTTGTTGTTGTTGTTGTTGTTGTTGTTGTTGTTGTTGTTGTTGTTGTTGTTGTTGTTGTTGTTGTTGTTGTTGTTGTTGTTGTTGTTGTTGTTGTTGTTGTTGTTGTTGTTGTTGTTGTTGTTGTTGTTGTTGTTGTTGTTGTTGTTGTTGTTGTTGTTGTTGTTGTTGTTGTTGTTGTTGTTGTTGTTGTTGTTGTTGTTGTTGTTGTTGTTGTTGTTGTTGTTGTTGTTGTTGTTGTTGTTGTTGTTGTTGTTGTTGTTGTTGTTGTTGTTGTTGTTGTTGTTGTTGTTGTTGTTGTTGTTGTTGTTGTTGTTGTTGTTGTTGTTGTTGTTGTTGTTGTTGTTGTTGTTGTTGTTGTTGTTGTTGTTGTTGTTGTTGTTGTTGTTGTTGTTGTTGTTGTTGTTGTTGTTGTTGTTGTTGTTGTTGTTGTTGTTGTTGTTGTTGTTGTTGTTGTTGTTGTTGTTGTTGTTGTTGTTGTTGTTGTTGTTGTTGTTGTTGTTGTTGTTGTTGTTGTTGTTGTTGTTGTTGTTGTTGTTGTTGTTGTTGTTGTTGTTGTTGTTGTTGTTGTTGTTGTTGTTGTTGTTGTTGTTGTTGTTGTTGTTGTTGTTGTTGTTGTTGTTGTTGTTGTTGTTGTTGTTGTTGTTGTTGTTGTTGTTGTTGTTGTTGTTGTTGTTGTTGTTGTTGTTGTTGTTGTTGTTGTTGTTGTTGTTGTTGTTGTTGTTGTTGTTGTTGTTGTTGTTGTTGTTGTTGTTGTTGTTGTTGTTGTTGTTGTTGTTGTTGTTGTTGTTGTTGTTGTTGTTGTTGTTGTTGTTGTTGTTGTTGTTGTTGTTGTTGTTGTTGTTGTTGTTGTTGTTGTTGTTGTTGTTGTTGTTGTTGTTGTTGTTGTTGTTGTTGTTGTTGTTGTTGTTGTTGTTGTTGTTGTTGTTGTTGTTGTTGTTGTTGTTGTTGTTGTTGTTGTTGTTGTTGTTGTTGTTGTTGTTGTTGTTGTTGTTGTTGTTGTTGTTGTTGTTGTTGTTGTTGTTGTTGTTGTTGTTGTTGTTGTTGTTGTTGTTGTTGTTGTTGTTGTTGTTGTTGTTGTTGTTGTTGTTGTTGTTGTTGTTGTTGTTGTTGTTGTTGTTGTTGTTGTTGTTGTTGTTGTTGTTGTTGTTGTTGTTGTTGTTGTTGTTGCCAAACTAAAGATTAGGAGACGTTATCGGGCAGAGAGGGGATAGGGGATGCTATGATTCTGCTTCTGGCTCCTCGGCCGGAGGGGTGCCTGCGGTTGAACAAAACATAGGAGGCGTTATCGGGCAAGGAGGGGATAGGGGATGTTACGGTTCTGCTTCTGGCTCCTCGGCGGGACGGGTGCCTGCCGCCAAACAAAACATTAGGAGGGGTTATCGGGCAAAAGAGGGGATAGGGGATGCTATGTTTCTGCCTACACGGTGGGCGGTGCCTGCCGTGAAACAAAACACAAGACACCAACCCACCGTGGGAACCATGGGACGCATGCCACGATACAGTACGCGATCGATGTTAAGGATCTCCTATTATAGGCCAGACTGGAATTTTCATGTGTGTGAAGACTGGGTGTGTTCCACACCATCTTGCATTCTCATTGTTTTCCCCCAAAATCTCAAGTCGCAAAATTCTTAAATCATCAGATTCTTAACATCCGTCGCGTACTGCTGTAGATAGTGCACCCAACGAGCAATTCCCATGGCCCAAGTATACTATGACGGAGGACCATAGTAAATAGGACCAAATATTGTTATAACGGGGCACCATAGTAAATAGGACCTACGGTTGACACAAAAACCTATATATTTACCTATTTTTAGCAACAATATTTGGTCCTATTTACTGTATTTACTATGGTCCCCCGTAATGGTAAAAGTAGGGAATTATCTAGGTTTTTGTGTGTTCCGTAGGTTCCTATTTATACTAAGGGCCCGAACTAACGAGTATAAAATTAATTCAATTTGTTTTCATTGGTCAACACACGCACCAGCACCAAATATTAGGATCTTGGGGCATAATATTTGGTGCTGGTGCGTGTGTTGACCAATGAAAAGCGAATTTGAATTTTATTTTTTCCAAATTGAAATGATTTTATTCTCGTTAATTCGGGCCCTAACATACCAGACCGATACAAAAAAGGCCGTTTTTTAGAATAATACCTGTGGGACGCGTGCTACGATAGAGGTAGGTATACCTTTTTTTGGCGGAATTTTTTTCGGAATGACGGGGCTTAACCTTAACCCAAAATACAAAATACTTATCGGGTTTCGGGACAAGAGAAGGTATGTATATACCGAAAGGGGGGGGAGAACATAACGTTTCACCATAATAGTAAATTTAGCAAAAAGGGAGAGAATTTGTGTTTGTTGGATAATGGATAATTAATTAATTTGGCGAAAGGGGGAGAACAATATATACATCAAGAGGCAGTATGTGGTGTCGGAAAAAATATATGTGAGAATTAAGCCGACCCACGCACCACCCCGACGTAATGAAACTCATGAAAAAAAAAAAAACTAACTAACTAAACAAGGCCCACGACCACGACCACGGCCTCGCCTTTTTGACCGTACAAAATATGTACCAGGTATATGTATAATATGTATGTATAATATGTATATACTTACGTATATACGCATTTGTCGAGGGTTCGTAAGGTGCTATTTATTGTACCTGCTGAACTTCGGGGGCCAAAAAGATAAAAAAATATCGATTTACCCAGCCCAGCCCAGGCTAATAATCCTTGTACGTAACTTATGGTTATCGTCGTTTCGCGGTGGTTTCGCTTTTTTGCTCTGTTATCCAGATTGACCTTAAGCAGGGGCTGGCGGTGGAGGCTAAGTGTGCCGAGGTGTCCCGCGATCGCATGCGAGCTGCGCAGCTGGACGCGGCAATCAAAGCGGACAGACGCCGCGAGGCACAAGTGAAACGCCTCGATAGGGCCAGGATTAACAGGCAAGCATAGAAAGACACTACGTAATGATATTACGTATAGAAAAATTAGTCGACACTTCACCTTTGTTTTTTTTTAAGACCCAGATAAGGGCGAGGGAGGAAGGGGGTGTACTTCGTGTTCATGCATGGCCGTAGTCGTATGACCTGGTAGACCATAGATCCTCGAATCCCTAAAGTGCCGGGACGTATGTAGCATGTCGAGGTTTTGGGGGGGCACTAAAACTAACTATTAATAGTAATATCGCATACCACTTTGTCCCTATATAAGGAACATTTTTACATTAATGTTTAATAAAAAAGTGCTTATATTTCGGGACAGAGTGGTATACGAGTAGTAATAAAACATGTTGCGAAAAAAATGTAAAGTGTTTTTTTTTTTAATTGGTACAAAAACCCCACCCCTTTTTTGTGTTTTTCATTCTGACCTTTTGTAGGAATGTGGTGTCCTTTTTTATTTTTGGTCACCCTTGAATACACTGATTGTTCTTGTTTTTATGCAACTCGATATCCCAGGCCTTTTAAGGATGTGATTGTAGTGTGTGTATCACAGCCTAAAAATTGCCAGCAGCGACTCTATGATACCGACTACTGCTACGATAGGTGTCATCTCTAACAAGGCCACCGACAGCCTTGATTTTGTACAAGAGCGTGTGCTTCTTGTCTACGCCTTTGGGGAGGGGGGGGGGGGTGTACTCGATATGTGATGCATGGCCGTAGTCGTATGACCATAAACCCTCGCATCCCTACAATGCCGGGACGGAGCATGCCGGTTTTTCACCGACCAGGCAGATATTGCCAGCACCAAGCGCGAAGCGCCGTGAGGTGTTCGGCGAGTCGTATGAAGGGTGACCTGCACCCTACTAAGAACCGCTTGTGAGGCGGACTTGCATATGGATGACAGCTTCAATGAGTTAATGGGGGGGGTCTAGCTCTAGCTGGTGATGGATGCAGTGTCTTGCACTTGTCTCTTGCCTTTGTCACCGTGTGGCTCGCGAGGCAGGGTATACTGGCTCTGGCTGATGCTGAATAAAGAGTTGGAGTTGGTTCCTCTTGGTTCTTGGTTCCTCTTGGTCCCTCTCGGTCCCTCTTGGTAGCTCTTGGTTCCTCTTGGTTCCTCTTGGTTCCTCTTGGTTCCTCTTGGTTCCTGGTCAATTCCTCTTGGTTCCTCTTGGTTCCTCTTGGTTCCTCTTGGTTCCTCTTGGTTTGGTTCCTCTTGGTTCCTCTTGGTTCCTTTTGGTTCCTCTTGGTTCCTTTTGATACCTCTTGGTTCCTCTTGATACCTCTTGGTACCTCTTGGTACCTCTTGGTACCTCTTGGTACCTCTTGGTACCTCTTGGTACCTCTTGGTACCTCTTGGTTCCTCTTGGTTCCTTTTGGTCCGTCTTGTTCGGAAGGGATAACCTATTATTTCGGGGTGGGCTATTGTAGTAAACATAGTAATCAGAGCCCGCGATGGACCCAAAAAACGAAAATTATACATCCCCCTAATGTGTACACACCATATTTGGATTACTATGATCCCTATAGCCTAGCCAGTCGGCGGTTATTCCTTCTAAGCAACAGTTCCTTGTCACCATCACCATGGCTCGCGGGAAGACGCTGCCGCACATCGATATCGCTACGGTCCGTCAAGCGTCTGGAAACGTTCCCGAAAATGCCGCTATATCGTCAGTATGAGCCGCCATGGCAGGCGTGTTTGATCACTCCCCCCGTACCCCGCACTCCGTACCCCGTGATCGGCGCTAGCCCCCTTCCTAAATTGTCGAAACTACGGACAAAGGTTGAGGGACCCGGCGGGATTTTGAGTGTGAACTCCTTTCCCCCTTTTGACTTGGCCCGACTTTTGTTTTTTACTTGATTTGATTTGATTTGATTTTACTTGTATTTGACTTGACTTGATTTGACTTGACTTGACTTGATTTAATTTGATTGGCTTGACTTGATTTCAAGTAAGTCGACTTGCTTGACTTGACTTGATTTTATTTTATTTTATTTGACTTGACTGTTTGACTTGACTTGACTCGACTCGACTTGACTTGACTTGACTTGCGTTGACTTGGCTTCACTTCACTTCAAACTACTTCATTCACTGCATTTGGCTTGACGTGATTTGAATGACTTGACTTGGCCTGCACTTGCCCTGACTGCTTTGACTTGACTTGGCTTGAACTTGCCCTGACTGCTTTGACTTGACTTTGCTGGCTTTGTTCACTTCACTTCACGTCACCCGACCCCACCCCACCCCATCTCTTCGCTTGCTTGTTTCTTCCCTTAAACCCGCCATTTGTTTGCCGTTGTTGTCGAACAGAGCGTGGGAAACGCAAGTGGCTGCTTTCGGGCGTGCAGAAGGCGGAGGCAAACGAGGGCAAAGTTTCATCCTGGACAAGATTGTGCGCTGACGGTTGCCGTGTAACAACTCTGGACGGAAATATAAGGATCGTTTGGTATTCGAATGTATATATATACCAGATACCCCAACGGTTCTTAGCATTGACGTCCATACGTAGAGTGGTATGTACTGGTAGCAATTAAGGTGTATCATACCTTCTCGGATGAATGAGAGCTTCCAAGCTGTTTTGTTTTTCGACAACACAGGGATGCGCATGTCTGCTCCACAGAAATGTCTCGACGAGAGATCTGTCCCAAGGGAGAAGATTATTAGAGATCGGAAGCCGTCCCGAGAATAATCTGTTGTTTGATGTTCTAGAAAGAATTGGGCGTTTGGTTTATATTCTTGGCTAAAAAGAACAGCAACGAGGCACTGTTTGATTGATCGTGTGAGTTGGAATACCAAGTGGGTACAGCACGGAACAGTGCTGGCAGACTGGTAGAACACGCGAACAGACAGGGCTGCTGCTTGTAGCTGGCCAGCGGTTGCTGGGCCAGATATTTCGTGATTCCTTGATTTATCAAGCCTTCACTTTTTCTTTACTCATCCCACGGTATGTAGGTAGGGGTTGCAGTTAGTTTTTCCCTTTTAAGGCGATCTTTTTTTCTGACCTTAGGACACGCTCCTCAAGTGATCGATTACCGGTTGGTATGACACTTTTTGCCCCCAAGTATACTTTGTTTTAGGACTACGATACGAAGCTCCAACTAAATAAAGTTAGCCGTGTTTGGGCAAACGCCTTATTTCGAAGTCATGTTTCGGGCGACTTACGAATGATATTGAGCTCCTTATGTGAGGAGCTCAGAAAATAATAAGACGTCACCCCTATAAGGGCATTTGGACCCCACCCCTATGAGAGCATTTGCTCTTTGGTGTGGTAGTCCTCTCCTTGTTTTGGAGGAAAACCGAAAAAAAAAACAGCTCAGAAAAACCTGTCTCAGGCAGTGTATTATCTTTTGCGTGCTGTATATTTATAAAAATTAAGAAAAAACAACAGCTGTGAGATCGACAATTTCGTCGAAACTCTTGTCTACAATATACGGTGTACGGCTCTATTTACGACTACGGGGGGCCGTAGTGAATCGGACCTACGGTACACGCAAAAACCTGTATACGTATAGAAACATCTATTATTTCACGATTTGAGGTCGGTCGTTAGTTATGAGTGGACCGTAAGACAGTTCTTCTTCGTGACAAACGGCCCAACTTTCGATGGACAGCTCTTCGAAATAGCTTATAGCTTTTCACTTTTTGCTGACAGCAGCACGACTATTACATCAGTCTACAGTCGTATTTTACTGTGTCATATTCCTATAATTCTTACCAACAATATTTGGTCCTATTTTTTATGGCCCTCCGTATTAGCGGACGCGACACACGACTCGCCCGCTCTGCTTTGGGACGAAAGTAGCCTGGGTTACCCTGGGGTAATACGTTGTTCCCACTGTCACCACGTACGATCCCAAAATAAATGCATATATCGGTCGCTGGGATATTGGCCCGCCGTCTTGGGAGAGTACCGTATTACGGGGTGGGCTAATGTAGTAAATAGGACCTACGGTACACACAAAAACCTATATATTTACCTATTTTTACGAACAACATTTTGGTCTTATTTACTATGGTCCACCCGTAATAGTACAGAGTAGTAGTGTTGACTTGGCCCGGCTTGGACAAAGCGGTCAATAGGATACGATAGTGTGTTTTTTTACTACGCGTGCTGCACGATAAGGCTAGCGGTATACTTCGTATATCATACATGACTCGTACGAGTACTATTAATAGCACTTTTGAGCCCAATTGTTTCTGACTATATCACACCCTGGACAATTATCAATTGCCTAATTGCCTATTAATAGTTTCCTATTACAATTGACTGGCAATTGTGGTCGCCAATTCCAATTAATTGGAACGCATCGAGCTCTGTGGTACAGGCAATTCCTATTAACAGACACCCACCAGGCCCTATCGTCCACCCAATTTATGCTAATATACACCCATCTACATTAATGGTTGAAGTAATTGCTATTAACAGTAACCACCGAAATCCCATTGCTGAACCCATAGTCTATTAAAATATAATATCCCATTCTATTGTAACGCTAATGGACAATTGCAGAATATTTTCGGTGCCAATGGTTCTGGCAATTCCATTTAATTTATATTCTCCTAAATAAATTGTGCTGGCAATTCCATTTAATTGACATCCTTCTAAATTATTTGCGCGGGCAATTCCATTTAATAGGCATCTTTCTAAAGAATTGTCCTGGCAATTTCATTTTTTTGGCAGGCTTCGAATTAAATTGTTCAGACAATCAGGCGTTTCCATTCAATAGACAACATTATGTTACCGGTCAATTGATTCCGGACGCTGCAATTGGAAGTTGACACATCAATGTATGTATGCATGAGGAAGCTATTTCTTAAAGTTGCAAAGGCAAACGATTCGTGAGGCTGTCTAGCGATTGGAATTGCCGGACCAATTGATTAGTGTTATTAATTGGAATCGACCAGACAACGTATATCGGACAAAATGTTTGGCGGCCGATTATCACTTGGAAAATATTTTTTTCATTCCCTTTCTGCTTAAGCCTTGGACAATAGGCATCGCAATAGACTATTGCGCCTACAATAGACGCACCGAAAAGTCTATTAAATGAAATGAGGCGGACAATTGATTATTACCATATTGCCGCAATTGGAATTGCAAAGACAACAACATATTGTAGTCCACCTACTAATTGGAGTTGCTTAGGCAATTGTTTTAGAGCTCTGTTAATTAACTGGAATTGCCCCCTGCAATTTTTTCGCTTCGCAGACTGCAATACTCTATTACTTCTTCAATAGGATATGGGACCTACCCACAATGGACTATTGCTTTTACAGTAGATCTCCCGGAAGTCCATTTAAATGGAATTGGTCGAGATCCTGCTTTCGTGGTGCACCTATCAATAGGAATGGTTCGGCCAATAGATTTGTGTCCTGGTCTTCCAATAGGTATTGTTTCAGCAATTATTTTCTGGTCTTGTCTCACAATTGAAATGGTTCAATCAAACCGTTTCTGCTCTTACCTTCCAATTGGAATTGTTTCAACAATTTCGTTTTGTTCCTTTCTATTAATAGGAATGGTCGGAGCAATAGGTTTCTGCCCTGACCTTCCAATTGAAATTGTTTCAACACTTAGTTTCAGGTCTTGCTTATCAATAGGAGTGGTTTGGTCAATAATAGGTTTCTGTGCTGACTTTCCAAATATAATTGTTGGTTGGGTCAATAGACTTTGTCCTGACCTTCCTATTGTTAGTGTTCGATTTTGTTTTTTCTGGCCCCGGCAATTCCAATGAATAGACTGTACTTTAAGTCATTTGGTTGGACAGTTCCAATTGGTAGACAACACTCGAAACAAATTGGCTATACAATTCCAATTAATAGCCAGCACCCGAAATCAATTGTAGGCACAATTCCAATTAGTAGGCAGCACCCAAAATCAGTTGCTCGGACAATTTCAATTAGTATCCTTCAATCGAAATAATTTGGTTGGGCAAATCCAATTAATAGACAGCATCCGAAATCAGTTGTAGCCACAATAGACTATTGTAATAGGAATGGTCCAAATAATTGTGCAGGCAATTCCAATTAATTGACAGCACCCAAAATCAATTGTCCGGACAATTCCAATTGGTAGGCAGCATTCAAATTAATTACCTGGACAATTCAAATGAATATACTTCAATCGAAATCATTTGGTTGGGCAATTCCAATTAATAGACTACACCCAAAAATAATTATAGACACAATAGACCATTGAAATAGGAATTGTCCAGGGTGTGGACTATATACCGTTTGTTTTTACAGTACGTATAACCCGGCCCCCGTTTCGTACATTCCCCAAAGCCTACGATACAACTATAATAGGGATGAACTCTAGAAATCACGAAATACGTGGACCAGCGTGCGACCGCTGTCCTGCTGCAAGCAACAGCCCTGTCTGTTCGCGTGTTCTACCAGTCTACCAGCACCGTTCCATGCGGCACCCACTTGGTATTCCCACACACGCAATCAACCAAACAATGCCAGTTGCTTCTATCAAAGTGAGCTCCTCCCTTACGTACTCAGCCAAAGAATATGAACCATACTGCCGAATTCTCTCTAGAACAACAAACTGCAGATTATTATCATATGGTTCCCGATCCCTATTGATATTTTCCTTTAAAAAAATAAAATAATTCAACTATTTCAAGTCATTAATTAGTTTTCATATTCGAAGGACACGATATATATAACAAAAAGGTTTTCGTCGTACCGTACACATATACTTCGACGTATAGGGTTAGGGTTTAGCCTGTTCTACTGTGACCATGGAGTGCGTTGTGGTCATGACTTTAGGTGATAACAGCAACAGCAACAACAACATGAGCTAGTCCTAAACAAACATAGGAGCACAATAATCAACATAGTCATTTGTATGCGCTGTATGAGCCAGTTCTAAAACAAATACGTACTTCTATCGTAGCACGTGTCCTACTATGAATAGGGTCCCTTTAAAGGGGCTACCTACTACCCGTACCTCCTGTATCATCGTACGGATGTCGTAGCAGTGGAGGATCCCTCTAACAACAACAAAAACAACCATGGGATTGTTCCTCAGGTTGAACTTTCATTTTTTTTTTCTCAAAACCTCTCGGGCTTGTTCTGTGTGAGAGGTACATACGTAGAGAGCTCCTCCTCAGGTGAGTCCTGGGTGTTAAGGGCCATTCTTTATCGAGCAACTTGTTTTTTTCCAAAAAGTCCAATATTTGTTTCCAAACAATAAAAGGAAAAAGAGGAAAAAGAGGAAACAATTTTTCCAAAGTTTGGAAATTCTTCAGAGGGAAAAAATGTTTGGAAGGCTTCGCATTCCCCTATTGGAAAACAAAAAAAAACTGAAAAAATGGAAATACCGAAAATTGCGCGATTTTTTTTTTTGGAAATTCATGGCTCCGAGAATAATGGCCCTAACTCAAAGACTCAAGGTTACTCGTACTTTGTACGTATTCGCATGAACAACTGCTCGCCACCCCTGATAGGATACAGCAAGTACTCGTACAGCAGTACAGACCGAGCACGGTCAAGGGTAACTTTTTGAAGGCACCGCATCACGACGCTTCTTGTCGCCATCTTTCCAACGTTGAGGCGTAGTACAGCGTCTTGTCACCACCTACGTATGGTATATACTACCTGGTATTATGCCTCCTGGTCGCCAAGTAATTGGGTTGATGCTTCAAGAGGCACAACAAAGGATTGTACCTGCGGTATATAAGTGAGTGCGGGCTGAGATCGAATGTGCGTGTCGTGTTTTCATCTCGAGTTCAACACTGCTGTGCTCTCTCGACGTGAAACACTCGCAAAACTCACTATCAAATCAAAAGTAATGAGATGTGCCCGAAAACAGACGAAACTCCAGCCCACCAAAAACCAAACCGAAAAAGTTAAGAGTGAGCACTTGAAACTTGAAAGTATCCTTAATCGAGTTCAACACTGTGCTCTCTCGACGTGAAACACTCGCGAAACTCACTATCAAACCAAAAGTACTGAGATGTGGCCGAAAACAGACAAAACTCCAGCCCATCAAAAATCAAACCGAAAAAGTTACGGGTGAGCACTTGAAACAAACTTGAAAGTATCCTTCATCATTAATACTCTTGTCGTGTACGAGTATTCTTCCTGGCACCCCCTACCACCCCACCCACTACTACCCACCCACCCACCACATTGCAGCAGCTACTCGTAGCTTACCGCGGTACCGACAAATCTACACCCCCCAAGTCACGCCGACTGGCACTTGCACGATAATTGCCGTACACTGCCTGCCTACATACTGGAGCACCGCACCGTAACGCACACATAATCACCGCCTGGTACCAGGTGCCTGGTCTGGATTTTGCTATCATACTGTGGCAATGCCCGCCCGCTCCGTACCAGGCGCCTGGTATAAAGTTTGGTTGGGGTTTTGCTATCATATACTGTGGCAATGCCCACCCGCCCCGTGCCAGGTGCCTGGTCTAATTTTTTCTATAATAATGTGGCATTCATTCCTCACCCCTGCCTGATCTGAATCGTTCTACAATAAATGAGGCATTCCTCCCGCCTCCTCCCCGTACCAAGGTTGCCAGATCTGAACTGTTTCTACGATAACTGAGTAGGCACTCCTCATCGCCCCGTACCAGATACCTGGTCTGAATTGTGCTATAATATAGAGGCATTATTCGTTGGCGTCTATATCGGAGACCCTTTTTGCCTTAATGGCTGCTATTTTTTTTTTTTTCGGAACTGGAACTCCCTAAAAACGGGCGGCGGCAAACGCCTACCCACGCAAGAGAGCAAAATATGCTCCAAGGAGACCCCGGTCCTTCTAGACGCGTCAAGGCCTATTTGGGCCTTAACATACCAGTTTTAGTGTAGGGTGGCGGCCAGTCAAGAGGTCAAACCCCGGTCTCCTACAGTGTATGGTACCATCTTTGCACGAAGAGAGAGGAACTAGCCAATAAAACATCGAACCTACAATCCTTTGGCCAATAACAAATCGGTCTACAGTCAGTACACAACAATCCACTGGCCAACCAACCGAAAAAAACCCGAACAAAAAAACCCAAATACGACGTACGTACGTAAAGTACAACCCTCCGGCCAACACTAAAAGAAAAAAGAAAAAAACGACGTACGCGTACCGTACAATAATACAACCCACCTTCCAGTAAAAAAAACAACACCGACCTTGTGAACCCCACTGGCCAAATAAAAAAACGAAGCTGGGATCCTCTCTCAGAGGCCCAAAACAAACAAAAAAACGACCTGCGACGACCCTCTCTGGCCAACATGAAGCTGACCGACTTTTTTTTTAACGAACGATCACAGAAGGAGACAGTCCGGTCCGGTCCGTCCCGGTCACTGCTTCTTGGGTTTGTCTTTCTTGTCGTCCGACAGCATCTTGGCCACCGCCCGCAAGATGAGGTAACCCCAGTACCACTGGAGCAGCGTCAGCGACAGGTTGCAGGTCGTGAAGAAGCCGACAACCCCGGCGTTGTGCACGGTGCCCGCCTGGAGCCATGGCACCATGAGATGGCATGGCAAAAAATGCCGATGCCGACCGGAAATAGGGGGTGGGTGGGTGG
>MEHQ01000805.1:71448-82033 GCA_008828725.1 Saccharina japonica | reverse complement strand
ACCCCCCGCCCCCCCTTGACTGTGCTCCGTCCCGAAAGGGATGCGTGGTCAATGGTCAAATGACTAAGGCAAGCAACAAATGAGTACGCCCCCCCCCCCCAGCATATCACCGCGCTTCGCGCTTGGTGCTAGCAATGTCTGCCTGGTCGGTCAAAACCCGACATGTTCCGTCCCAGCATTGTAGGGATGCGAGGGTCTATGGTCATACGACTACGGCCATGCATGAAAATGAAGTACACCCCCCCCCCCCCCCCGCGCGCTCCCTTTATAGATAACCCTACGTACGTAGCCCCGATCACCCCGAAGCCAAAACTGGCGAGAAACGCCGCTGCGCTTCTTTCTTCAACATTCGAACGAGAAAATTCTAGGAAATTCCTCCGTGGTTTCGCTGAACCGCATATACACGAAGTACCCGCCCTGAAAAACATATACACGAAGTACCCGTCCTAGAAAGAGAAAAAAAAAAAAAACGGAACATTTGTCCGAACCCTTCTTAACCCATTCAAAACCAAAAAAATGCCTCACACTAATTCCAAGTAGTTTGTCCCCAAATGCGTACGACCAGTTCTTAAGGGGTTGACCCATTCAGAACTGAAAAAAAAATATCCTACACCAATTCCAAGTAGTTTGTCCCCAAATCCGTACGACCAGTTCTTAAGGGGTTAACCCATTCAGAACTGAAAACAAAAATCCTACACTAATTTCAAGTAGTTTGTCCCCAAATACGTGGGACCAGTTCTTAAGGGGTTAACCCATTCAGAACTGAAACAAATATCCTACACTAATTTCAAGTAGTTTGTCCCCAAATACGTGGGACCAGTTCTTAAGGGGTTGAGGACAAAAATAAAAATTATACCTGGTGCACGAAAAGCGCGGCATCGTCCTTGAAGGGGCCGTAGCGCTTGAAAACCTCTCGTCCCAGCACCTGCAGCGCCAACAGCCCGAGCAAGTACCACCAGGTGGGCTCGTCCAGCCTCCAAAAGTCGACGCCGCGGGCCGTGGCGTGTACAACCTCTTCCAAGACCTTCCTGCTCTCGAGCCAAAAACCACGCATCACGTGGTCGGGTCGTTGTTACGTTTGTATATGCGCGTTACAGCAGTAGTAGTGATGGATGGCATCGGAAAAGAGTTTTCTATACGATAGAATACGATACCGATATACAACTGAAAAATCAAGTCGATACATGTATAGTATATATATATGTGTTTGTATGCAGACGATTTCGACATTCGATACGTCGAAACTTATAGTTTTTTGTTTGAACGCGTTTGATAGTATTCGATATATCGATCCTTTCACACCTCAAAAGACAACTACGAAGTCGATTCCCAATTCGTGATACAGATATTTCAGAGGGAAGACAGATAGATCCCTGATCTGTGAAGACAGATAGATCCCTGATCTGTATGATCACGTTGCCGGGTGGGAGTCCAGTATAATCTGCATGGTCCTGGACGTGTTTCCCGGGTTGGACATGCACAATACCGACCCTGCACAGCAACATCTCATGACGGTAGATTGGGATCTAGATAGCCTAGATGACCTATCTGTAGATGATCTATCTGTAGATGATCTATCTGACGTGCGGTTAGTGTCGAAACGACATTTCCCCACTACTACTCTGTAGATGCACACGCACAGACGGCGTGAAAACAGCAAACAGCAAGTGGCGTACGTAAGAAAAACGGCGCACCAAAAAAATGTGCACCCGGCCTGCCGTGCGCGTTTGATATTATTACTGGGGGGGACCATAGTAAACACTAGTAAATAGGACCTACGGTAGACACAAAAACCTATATATTTCCCTCTTTTTACTAACAATATTTGGTCCTATTTACTGTGGTCCTCCGTAATAGCAACAACGACAACGAGACACGAAGCTGCTGTGTAGGTATAAGGAGTAAGAACTCGTCTCTCTCCCTATATGATACTGCTGTAGTGTGGTATATACCCGTCGTGTCCTTGTTTGTCTCCTTAGCGTGAGCTCAACCTTAACCATGCTCGTTTTATCCCATACGTATATATCCCCTAACCAATCACGCCTCCCTAATACATGTACCAGGTATCCCTTAACCAATCACGCCTCGTAAAGTAATAACTCGCCTCTCTATAGATACTGGTGTAAAGTGTGGTATATACCCGTCGTGTCCTTGTTTGTCTCCTGAGCGTGAGCTGCTCCTTTCATCCCATACATATCCCCTAACCAATCACGCCTCCTCAATACATGTTATCTCTTAACTAATCACACCTCGTAAAAATAAATACAAAATACAACATATTTCCTCTTTTCAATCTTCCACGTCAAGGACACAGGGACACCCGCCCACCGAGACCCAGCTACAACATTAATGATGCCGTAGCGCAGTGTGCGCAAGCATATCAGGAGGGCTGGGGGGGGGGCGATGTGATACAACAGCAGCAGCCGCAAGCACTCATACACATAGCTTAAGTACGTCAGATATGTTTTTATACGTATGTAGGTACATACTAGGTACGACATTAGAGCACGCAAGGGGACACCGGTCAACGGCAAGTCATAGTGTGTGTACGCATAAAATATATCGCGCCCGATTTCTTGCGTGTCGCAGACTCCTATGAATAGTACTGCTGTTGCCACTACTGCTGCTGCTGTTCGGCGGTACGAATGTGTGCGTGCCCCCCCCCCCCCCAACGCCATGGTGTTCCGGGTGTCGAGTGCCCGATCTAGTGATTTCCTTAATTCTCCTGTCTTCTTTTCTCCGTTTGTCCCGAGGGGGCAGTGAGGCCAAAGAAAAAAAAAAGGTAAGAACAAAAAAATTACAGCAAAAAAAAAAAGTCACTTCCTTCCGTGAACAGTCAAGAATGACGAGCTCTCGAATATACCATATATATACCATACCCCTCTGAACGCGAATACAACTTCCCCCCCGGTTTGATACGAGTATTCCCATTAACCCTTATAGGACTGGAGTCCCGTTTTGGGGACAAATTGCTTAGAATTAGAGTGGTTCGTCACCAAAACGGGACTGCAGTTCTAAAAGGGTTAAGATACGAGTATTTCACACTAAGATAAGAGTATTCACATTAAGATACGAGTACGTCGTATTCACATCAAGACTCCAAACGGGGATTTTCTATTTCGACGCGTGTTACGATAACGGTAACTTTTTTCGGCTGAATTTATTTCAGAATTATCGGGGCCCTTAGGGCCCGTATTAACGAGTACAAAATAAATTCAATTTGGAAAAAATAAAAATCAAATCCGCTTTTCATTGGTCAACACACGCACCAGCACCAAATATTAGGATCTTGGGGTATAATCTTGGGTGGTTGTGCGGGTTCTGACCAATGAAAAGCGGATTTGATTTTTTTTTTTCCAAATTGAATTTTTTTTCTTCGTTAAAACGGGCAGACTCAGTCAGTAGCGATTATACTGTCGTCAAAATCAAGCAGTATACTGGCTTGCAGCAGTGTACTGCCTCTCCTCTCCTCTCTCCTCCCGAAACGCAATTTGTGCAGCGTGTTTCTTGGGCATACGTGCGATAAAAAAAATACTGGCGAATATACTGGCCAGGTCCATCAGTAGATTACTACTGCCAGTATATTACTACTGCCAGTATATTACTACTGACAGTATATTACTACTGACAGTATATATACTGTGCCAGTGCCCAGCCCTACAAAATCGTCGGTCTTTCATTCTTACATATAACATGTGGGAAAATGGTTCATTGTATATTAAAAAAATAAAAAATAAACAACAGCTGTGAGCTCGAGGATTTCGTCGAAGATATATAGTTAGACCATGGTATGGTTCATCGGGTACGTATATAGCACTTTTGTCTTCCCTCCAAAATCACTTTTTGGGGGGGGAAGTATAATAGAACTCCTCAAGCGACCACACCCCTCACAAAAATGATGGTGCACCTCTGCCGTAGCATGCGTCTTTCCCGCCACAGTGGTACCAACAAGCGGGGCTGGTCCGCGACGGGCTGGCGCCCCTCCCGAGCTCCGCGTATACCCGCGGTGGTCGAGGGACCGAGGACAAGCCAAAAACCGTGAATAACGCATCGGGCAGTGTTGTTTGTCAACATGGCTGCTAAGTGGGGAGGGTACGGTGCGGTCTCTGGCAGGCCTTGCTGGGTAACCCAGCAGTGCCCCAGACACGCTGCTTGTTGTGGCTGTGCAGGGCATACACATGAAGACGAAGTACAGCAGTAAGTAATATCTGGCAATAGGTATCATACATACCAGCAGTATGAATAGTACCAGAGGTACCCGTACGTGCTGTAGCTGCAGTATCATTCCCGGTGCGGGGGTTAGGTGGCACGCAAAACGCGTCAGATTGTGGCTCCTCTCGATGGAGGCTTTAGAGCCTGCCTCGCTGCCTTTTGACTCAGACCCAGATTTTCGCGATGAGCGCAACAACAGCACCTCCATCATTGATTGGGGCTTTTATCAGCAGCCCCCCATATGGGAGCTTTTGAACCTGTTTTTGCTGTCTTGTGACCACATACTAGATTTATGGGAGATGAGAGCAACAACAGCAGTCCCTCTCAATGCGTAGGGGCTTTTGAGCCTGTCTCGCTGTCTCGTGGCCACAGTCCAGATTTTGGTGATGAGAGCAACAGCAAAACAGTAGTTTCTCTCAATGGGGGTTTTTGGGCTCGTCTTGCTATCTTGTGGCCTCAGACTAGATTTTGGCAATGGAACCAACAACAAAACAGCAGTCCCTCTCACTGGAGGAGGTATTTGGTATTTTCAGTTTTGAGCCTTTCTTGACCCCTTTGGAACTGCACCCTCGTTTTTGGGCACAACTAACTTGAAAATAGTGTGGAATATTTTTCCGGTGACCTAAGGGTTACCCGTCTTTATTGGAAAAAAAACAAACATCAGCCGTGAGATCGAGGATCTCGTCGAAAGTCATATTTGCAAGCTGTTTGTGATACTTCGATCGTGCGTACTACGGGCTTTATATGGCTCAAAGTCGTGTACTGTCTGCATACAGCTTAAGGCGATGGCGCAGGCACCAACACAAACAGCAACAACAGCAACCGCAGCGACACCAGACAGTTCCCGTCTGCAAAATGAACGTGAGCAGAAGTCATCATGCTCAAGAACTCGCCCTATGGAAACTGTCGACCCCGAAATCGAAATGGGCCACCTGGTATGACAGTAACATATACCAGGTACCTGTATTTTTAGGGTCACAGCCTATTAGGTATTAGGTCGACCCTGCCTGGCATATATGTACTTCGTACCAGGCAGTAGAATATCAGAAACCAAGAATGTCAACCCTGCCTACGTTCTTTACGCGGCAAGTCGTCAACAGAACACACGGGGCCAACGATTCTGCTTCGGCAGCTCAAACAGCAGTACCGGCTCTCTCTCTCTCTCAAGAAACTGGGATGCTGCCCCAAGGGTATACCACTCGGGGGCATACATATAAGGACCGCTTGATATTCATGTTAATGGATAAGTGGCCCATATATTTACGACCAGAGTAGTATTTCCTATTTGAGAAAGAGTGTGTTCCACTCTAACTTCAGTGAAAATCTCTCTCTCGGATTCCTTAGTTCCCCGGAAATCTTCGGCTCTTGTGGGGCTCGCTCTTTCTCGCGAGAGAGGGCCGGGCCGGTAGTACTCTGTAGCAGAGAGAGGCGAGCATCGACCGATTTATTTGGTCAAATTATCAGCTGGAGTGCGTAAAAAATACAAAGTACTCGTATGGTATGATACAGCAGCACTTATATACGGGTGGTATACTAATAATACCTCGTCGCTGAAAATGTGAAAGCTTGAGCTGGCGAAATTCGATGAAAACCGACGAGCAGGGGGAGTATAGTATGCTAAACGCTACTCGTACATGCACGCGCGACACAAAATAAAAGGCAAGCACCGGGGATGAGAAGGGCGAAAAGGGAAGACATCTCACCTGCTCTACAGACGTGTGGCCCAGTGACCACGGCGCTTTTGCCCAGAAGGCTGTTCAGGGTAAAATTTCAAAGATGCTCCCAGCATACTTCATACCCCCAATATACTCGGAGTATCGAGTACATTTCGTACTCCGAGTACTGAGAGTATTGCAATACTGGCGGCCTAATTACTGCGAGTACTGGGAGTATGAGCAGTACTGGAGGGGTCCACATACTGCGAGTACTGGGGGTATGAGCAGTGCAGAACCCCGAGTACAAGCAAGTATGCACAGGACAAATATCCGAAGTACTTGTAGTACTCAAGAGCAGAGCATCCGCAGTATTGAACCCGGAAATAATGCAAATGCTCGCAGCTATACTCCCGAAATACTGCCAGTACTCTTAAGTACTCCAGTTGCCCCTCCGGAATGTAATTTGCCCCAACTCCTACTCGTGGGACCATCTGTGCATGTTTTCTGCAAAAAAATGGGGATGAAATGATCGAAACTGTGCACAGATGGTCGAGTTATACTCCATACATCGAGTATTGAGAGTATGTGGTTGCCAATGGACGAACGACCGCCAGTATTTGCATGGACGAACGACTGCCAGTACTTGCAATACCTGCCGCACAGAACCCTGAAACACTTAAAAGTACAGGGAGTATCCACAGCAGTATCAACTTTCGAACTACTGCGAGTACGGAGGAAGTATCAGCAGCACTGAACCTCAGAAGTACTGCGAGTACTCGCAGTATCCGCATACACATACTGACTGTGAGTACGAACACGAAGTACCTGCAGCATATTCTCTCGAAAACAATGTACTTTTCTCCCAGGCACTGGGAGCATCTGTATTAAAACCAAGGCTTCCACGGTGTAGCACCGAACCGCGGTGCGGTTTTCTAGTTACAGAATCCTACGTACGGCGCGGTGCTGTACGAGTACGATGGGTTTTAGTTTTGGAGAACCGTATGTGCGGTGCGGTGCGGATTTTGGTTAATGGTTTTCATACAATGCGGTGCGGTGTGGTTTGAAATCGTACGGTGCGGTGCGGTTCGGTCAAACCCGGTCAAACCCGGTCAAACCCGCACCGTACTCGCACCGTAGCAAACCATATATCGTACCAGATACGTATCTACGCGTATGCTGTAATAGGTACAGGATTTTTCTCTCGGTTTCTATTTTCAGGAGAGTCGAACGGTACGGTGCGGTTCGGTGCGGGATTTTGATTTTTAGGTTCATTTTTGTTTTTGAAAATCCTACGGCGCGGTGCGGTTTTGCTTATTATGTAAAGGCAAAATCGTACGGTGCGGACCGAACCGCGCTCCGCACCGCAGCGCAAGCAAAAAAACGGGTTCAAGCTGGAAAATAAAAGTGGTGACTGCCTCTTCGTGATAGGATATATACTGCTGCATGTATACGTACGAGTGCAGTACGTACCAGTACGTATGGTTATTTTGAAAAGGGCAGCGGCCAAAAAAAGGTATACCTGGTCCGTTTGCGGCCAAAACCAGGTACATACTTAAACTCAAGTAAAAAATGCACTCTACGTGCCCTGCCATTGGTCAAAAAGTCGTTGTACCTGTTTTTGCCTCTTTAAAGCCCAGGTACACCTGATTTTGTCTACTCTGCTTGACTTTCACCTTTTTTTTGTCGTTTTTAAGCCCTTCATAGTTCCACCCTATGCCCCCTATACAAACGCCGACGTGCGCGGAGACCTCCTCCTCCCTTTCGCACCTCGCACCGCACGCCACTCGAGCGACACACATATATCTGCCTGCACACCTCCGCCGAAATAATACGACATAGAAGGCTACCCTTCGGGATTGTGGTTGATTTGGAATATCAGGGGTGTCGCAAGCTGAGAAGGGAGAATACAGCAGCAGGCGTTCGTCCCTCGTACTATTAATAGCAGCTACTCGTACACGTAGCCACCGGGCGAGCACGAAGAACATGAAAAAACTCTTGCGTTGCAAGGAACGGCAGGTTCGTGGGGTGCGTTTCAAACTTGATTTTAGTATGTACCTGTTTTTGGCCCCGAACGGACCAGGTGTACCTGTTTTTGGCCGCTGCCCTTTTGAAAAAGTCTCAGATTTACGTACAAGTACAGATTTACAGATTTATTATTACAGCATTCATCAGGTTGCACATGTTTCTTGGGTATGAAGTATGAAGGCATGGCGTTTTGTTCGCCGGCGGAGAAGCAGCCGTTGCCGTGACTACTGCTGTAGGAGGTGGTGCTTGTCGTTCGCGGCTGACACATGCGGAGGAGGGGGGGGAGGAGGAGAAGGGCTAGGAGGAGGAGCGAGCGGGAAGGGGTGCTCTGCGAAACAAGCGAGTATATACATATGATACGTTATGTACCAGCTGGTTGTACGAGTCTATATTTCGTGCGTAGTCTAAAAACGAAATAAACGTTGTGCGTGAGTGTAAAAGCAGCTCGCACATGGCGAGTTTGACGAATTGGTCGAGTGCAGCAGCAGCAGAGCAGCAGTGATCATGTTCATTATCGAATATCATTAGGCAGGTGTCGACAGCGGACCTCTGGCTTTTTTTAGTATTTTGCTTGTGGGCGAACAAACGCTCCGACGAATGCACATGGAACGAGACACTGGGGATATCACGCTGCATAGCTGTTGAACACTACTTTGAGGCGAGGGGAAGCACGCCGACTCCAACAGCAGCAGCAGCAGTCGTCGCCCACATGCATAGGATCCCTCTGATCCCTCACCTATTGTTTGATATCTCCAAATTTAGAATTAATTGTTGTCGAGACTCCTCGACATACTGCTGGCATTCAGCAGCCAAAACTGCACGTCCTACAACCACTATTCATGTCATAGCTTCCATTGTACTGCTTGCCTGCGTGGCATGGTGTGTATCAGCTGGCTGGCGACGTAGCGACTCCGGAGGTCCAGATGCGCGAGAGATACTTTTTGATGTGTACTTTTTGACCGAAGGGTTTCCATACAATTGAGGAGGCGTAATCAGAAGGGATTTTTTTTCATGGGCTGTTGAGCAAATTTTTATTTCGGCGTCCGCTTGTCGCTCGCGTCGGCTTACTTTGCCTTCTGCTGTCGACACTCGCCAAAACTTCGAGTGCTCTTTAAAGTTTTGCGGGCGTACGGTTCTTAGGCACCCTATACAAGGCAGAGGGGTTGATTTGACCCACCCTCTGACCCCCTCTGACCCAATCTGCGGTACGAGGGGAGGGGCACACGTCTCCGTTTTTGAACCGCTTTCGTACTGCTTGTTGTGCTTCGGAAGCAGCAACCAACGCTCCCAAGCCCAACCAAGCAGCAAAGAGCCCTGACCCTCACAGGCGTGCTGGCCTGTCCGTGACCCCAACAGAGTAGTCGCGGTCGACATAGGGTAGCAGCAATGAACGTCGACAATGGGGGAGCTGGAGAGGAGGCTCCTACGGAGGATGGACCGGCCCCGCTCAACACGTCCACATCGCCAGTTCGCCGCAGCAAAAGCAGTGCCTCGGTCAACTGGACCGCAAGTTCGTCCAAGGTCGGCTCAACGCCCACGTCTCTGTCGTCTGTCGGCCGACGTGCGAGCATGTCTCATCCACGGTGAGAGCTGGATACAGGGGCAGCGCAGCATGTTGGCATGAGTAGCGTTAACACTTCCCGCTTGCACCAGTCTCTTTTTTTAATACACGGGCGGGGAGCAGCTTGTAGACTACGAGTTCGACGTAAAGGCATTTGGCGCGGGCGAGGAAGACAAGACCGTTTGTTTGTGTTCGATGCCGGTACATGCTACTACGTACTACGAGCTACTGGTGTGCTGCTTTACCTGCTGCTCTCCTGGTGTGCTGCAGATTACGTACGTACGTCGTTGTGCATACCGCCGTTGGCATCTTCGTCTCATGTTGTATGATATCCTATGCCAGCAGCAGCGCCAATAAGTCCAACCCCGACAGCTGGCTAAACACTATCGATACGACGTAAATCTATACATCAGCAGCAACGCGATCGCTTTTTCCCAGCACGACCAGTTCAGTTATTCAGTTCAATTCACGCCCATGTCGGTTTAACCAAAGCCTGCGGGATATATGGATGGGCGTTCGCCTCAGGCCTGTTGCCAGGGGTACCAGAGGTATATTTCAAAAGATCGGAATCTGTAGGTACGGCAGTTCCAGGCTCCAGGCGTGTTGATGCCGGCACTCGTACATATCATACATATGGTACGACGCGTTAATAATGCGATATGTGGGAGGGATCCCAATACAAGCAGGTTCCAGAAATGTCAGATGTTTACCGAGTATACCCGTTGTACAAATGCTGCAGCCCCCCCCACCCAGCGGCATACATACTCGTATATGTAAAAATCAGATACGATTCGTTCTGTACGAGTAGCGTGAAGAGATGAGCACCGACCGCGTTTCAAGAGGCGCACGCACCAGTCTTCTTTCTTTCGTAATATGTACGGTAGCAGCGCCACCTTTTTTTTTAGTCGCTATTTTTCGCGTCTCTGCCTCTCGCTAACGCACCCCACGGCTTTTCAAAAGTATTTTGATCATGTGTTTACGACAACTACAACAACAGCGGTCGCAGAACAGCCCAGCCCCCACCCACTGCCTGTACCGCAACGATTGCACGGCACTCACTCGCAAAGCACGAGATGCTGGTCGCAATCGCGTGGTGGTGGTATCCGCCTTCCCGCGTAAATGACCCCCCCCC
>MEHQ01000805.1:0-55855 GCA_008828725.1 Saccharina japonica | reverse complement strand
CCCCCCCCCCCCCCCTCTCTTTGCGGCGCTGTCTTTCACCCCTCCCCTCCCACCCCAACGCCGGTAGGTCCGACACGCTGGTACCGTACGCGGCGATGAAGTGGTTGGAGCGAGCGCTGCCGTTGTGCGCGAGCTCGGTGATACCGGGAGGGACGCACGCGTTTGTCTACGACAAGCCGAACATGGAAGAGGTGTTCTCGACTCTTCAGAAGAGCATCACGGAGGCTAGGGTAAGAAGCCATTGAGACGAACAAAACTTAAGAGAGGCGCCGGGAGGAGGTTCCTGCCTACTACGAGTAGTGTCTGCGTGATAACAAACTCGAAAGAGTTTGGCGTGTGGACCAGGCCTAGTTTTTCTTTGGTGGTTGTGGTACATGTCATGTTTTTTTTCGTTTTTGGCGCTGCGACCGACCACTGGGTGCAAGGACCCCTTCCCCTCCCTCTCCCTGTGTCCGCGCCCTGCACTGGTCCCGCTCCCGTGACCCTTCTATGTATCATTCCACTGAACAAAGGGTCTTCCTCTAATTCCAAGCACTTTGTCCCCCTAACATAAGTTCAGGTGTAAATAAATTAGAGGGGTGAAAACAAAAGTTCCCATCCCAACCTGCGCTTGCTCCGCTCCGCCTGCCCAGCCCCGCGCCGCCTGCCCGCCCCCGCCTCGTGTGCGAAGGGCTTGCCTGAATTTTCCAACGTTCCAACTTGCTCTCTTACCAACCAACACCCTCTTCCTCGCGTCTCCTCCCCGTGCAGTCGACCGCCCGTTTTAAGGCCCGGCGTCTCAGCAGCACGCTGTCCTACGTGGCTTCCAGCGTTTTCGCCTCGGGCGATGCGCCGCCGACGCCCTCGACGGAAGATGCAGCGGCGGCGGCAGCAGCAGCGGCGGGCTCGGAAGGGGCGTCTGGGGCGGTGAGTGCTCTCTCTCTCTCTCTCTCCGGCGAAAGGGGACGAAGGAAGGGGCGGGGTGGCGGGGGAGTTTCATGGATGGCACACGGCGATCTGCGCAGACGTGTTGCCTCGCGCGTTCTCGTAGACGAGGGCAACGTAAGTCACAACGAGCTCTGTCTCCTGACCCTGTCGATGAACGAGCTCGTTTATATCGCGGCCCCCACCCGCCGGACACCCCCGAACGGGGCGGCCGTTGCCCGGCACGCCCAAGGAACAGTGACAGTGATACATATAGGTGGCGCAGTGGAGGTTTTCACCGGCTAAGCGGTGGTGATCGGTGTCCGTTTTCCGCTCGCGGGTATATTGTTCTTGATCCTGTATACAGTGCGAACCTCACGCAAACGCCGATTGGTAGAAAGTTAAACCTACCTCCCCCTCTCCCTCCCTCCCTCCCTCCCCCTCCCCCCCCCCCTTCCCCCCCCCCCCCCCCCCCCCCCCCTACCGTCCGTGTGTCGACCCATTGTCCGCGCGACCGTTGCCCGTCGGCGCAGGCGGCGGGCGAAGCGTCTCCGGCGCAAGCAGGAACAGACGGACAAGGCGGAGGAAAGAACGGGGAGGCGGCGGGGGGGGACGGCGACCCGGCGCCAGCCGCTGCCACGGAGCACTTGAACCTCAGGGACAGGCTGGTGAAAGCCATCTCCAAAAACGCCGCTCTCGATTCCCCCGCTCACTCCAACCCGTCGTCGACCAACAGCAGCCGCCACGGGCCCCGGCGGGAGTGGGCGCTGGATGGCGCGGGGTCTGGCACGCTCGTCAGCATTCACGGAACCGGCAGCGGCCATGGCAGCAGCAGCGGGCATGGCCTGAGCTGGCACGGCTTGGGTGGAGGCGGCAGCGGCCACGGTGCCGCCGGCGCTCGCCGCGCTCCCGTCGTGAACAGCAGCGGCAGCCGGCACGGCGTGGGCGGCAGCCGCCATGGTTCAGACGCCGCGCCGCCCCCGATCCCCGAGAACGGGGAGCTTGTGGGCTGGACGCCGACCGCCGAGGGCTCGGACCGGGACGGCGCCAGCGAGCAGGGACTCCTGGGCGAGATCGGAAAGCAGATGAGCCTGGCTCTTTCCGGCGCGTTCGGAAGTGAGCACGGCTCGGTCTCCAGCGTCAAGACTGTTGGGGGCTGTGAGATGATGCCCCCGCCGGATGCACGAGACCGGTCAGAATCGGGCACGTCCGTCGCCTCATCGTTGCGTGGTGCGGGCGGCGGAACGGGAGGAAAAGGTGGGAAGACCGGCGGCGGTGGTGGTGGTGGTGGTAGCGGTGGCGACCCGGATTCGTCGGAAGAGGCCGGCGGAATCGGAGTGGAGCGGGTGACTGAAGGGTTCTTCATGAAGACCCTTGACCGAGCGGTTTCCAGCATGTCTATCGGAGGAGGAAGCAGCGCGCACGGGTCGGGGTGGGGCGGCAGCGTCAGCGCGGGGGGGAGCGGCCACGGGAGCGTCGGAAGCACCGGGGCCGGCGGGGCCGGCGGTGGCGGTGGTGGTGGTGGTGGTGCCGGCTCGCGTAGATCCAGCGGGGTGCTGCTACCTTGGTCTCAAGAGGATGTGGGTGCGGCTCGAGAAGACGGGGTGGAAGGAGAGGAGGAGGCCTCTCACGGCGACGAGGGCAAAGAAGGTGAAGGCGACGGCGACGACCTGGTCGACGGACTGATGCGCGGCGTGGAGCGCGCCTTGAGCGCGGTCGGCGTCGGTGCCGGAGCGCCCGACCCCCTCTCAGCGGCCGATGTCGGGACTCCGCGCAGTGTGTTCGACGTGAGCGCGCACTGCCCCAGCGAGAGCAGGCGTCTGAGCGAGGGCAGGCGTCTGAGCACTGTCAGCGTCCCCGAGTCCTTGGGGGGTGGTGCGGGTTACGACGCCGCTGTGGCGAACTGGCCGGCCGGCAAGGTGGAAGGGAACCCGGCGTGGGAGGAGTGGAGCCCGGAGAAGAAGCTGCTGAGCCATTTCTTGACGGCGGGCTGTCTGGCAGTCATGGTTCTCACGTGGTGATGACCCCCGGTCCGGTCCGGTCCGGTCCGGTCCGGCCGAGTTTTGACGCTCGGGGCGGAGGCTTTTTTTGCGCCGGTTTTGTTGTTGTGGAGGTATGTGTTTGTGTCCCCAGCTGTATTTTGTGTCACGGTGCCTTTCGAGATTTATAGAGCAACCAGTCGAGGCGTCGCCGTTAGAGGGTTGAGTGAGTTATTTGCGGGGTATATATTTTTTTTCCGGGTGCCATGAAGTAAGACTTTTTTTTTTCTTGTGTCCGCGTGCGTATGATGTCTGAGCGTTCGCTTCTGCTGTGGCACTTCTGTAGTTTTAGTTTTTTTTTTAAATTATATACATCTGTGTCCCGCCTAGATTTCCCTCGCCCCCGCTGTGGTTGTATCTCAGCGCGGCAATGGTGGGCGCTGCCCAATGGCGGGCACTGCCCTTTTTCTTGTCTGGTTCTTGCGACGTCTTGGCGGCTTGGTATACGTGAGAGAGAGAGAGAGGGAGAGAGTGTGGTTCGGTCACATGAAACGTCCGTCGACCTTGAGAAATGGATCTGTTACATTATGCGAAGTCACAAAATCGAAAGATAGGGCGACGACACCGCGATTTTGAAGCGAGCGGTGTTCATGTGCCATCCAGAGAGAGGGTTTGTTTCCGAAAAACGCTCGAGTAGGCTAGGTCGCCAAGGGTGGTAATATTTGCTTTTTTGCATAAGAAGCGGCTATACCGCCGTATCATACTGACTTGTTTCCATTTCCCCCGTGCGTATGGTGTGGCTGAGGGGGGGGGCGATTGTAGAGATGAAAAAAAAGAAAGGTGTGCCCCGGCTGCCTCGTGCCGATCCTTGTTGAGTACCAGGTTTGTGTTTGTCGTTGTTAGAGAACTTATGGTAGCAAAGCAACGCATGCCAAAAGCAAGAGTTACAGAAGAACAAGGGCCGCCACGAAAAGTGAAAGTAAGTGAGACCCTATGTCATTTTTAGAGTCAACGGGACGGGAAAAGCTTACGGGACCCACCCGCCGCTTGTTGCGCCTGTGCCCCCCCCCCCCCCGAGGGTCTATGGTCATACGACTACGGCCGTGCACGATATGAGTACACCCCCCCCCCCGCCCGATTGGTCGTTGGTGGCGTTACCGATGGAGGGCTTTGTATGGGGGGGAGGGGGGTGGTGGGGTGGTGGGAGGGGGGGGGAGTGTACTTCATTTTCATGCATGGCCGTAGTCGTATGACCATCCCTCGCATCCCTGCAATGCCGGGACGGGGGGGCATGAGCATAGCCAGATGCTGCTATCTCGTACTCTCCCCGAGAGGAATACTGACCATGATTCTTGGAGCAGATTGCCGCGTAGAGCAAAATAAAATATATATTATGCAGAGTTGGTGCGCGTTCATGTGCGTCTTTCGCGTTGATCAGCTATTATTAGACGGGCATGAAGTGTCTGGCAGGTTTTCTCCTCGTGGGCCGGGGCGTTTGGTTGCCAATAGTGCTATGGGATATTATATACCTGGTGCTGGTAGTGGTTTTGTTCGATCAGGTCTTGACAGGGGGGTGCGGTTCCGACGTTGCTTCGTACGATGTGGTTGGTTGGGTGGTTTGCTTTTGCTGAAGAGTTGCCTGTACGTAGAAGTCTGGAATTGTTATTTTCTCTCACTATAGTACGAGTACGTCGTATGTACGAAGTACTCCATATCATTACGTAGCTTCTAGAAGTCGCCGGAAAACGAGCGGAATGTGAACCGATTGCCGCCGCGTGCGCATACATACAACCTTTTGGCTGCGATTAGTTGAGACAGCGTGCGTCTTGGAATCCGATTACGAGGCACTAAGCGCGCCGTCGGAAAGAGCTCTATTATTGGTTTTCAGTACAAGTACTTATGACAGGTATTTTGTGTATATTTTATCAGTATAATATGAAGAAAAAAAATGTTATTGCGTAACGCCATGAAGGACTTCGTCCCATCCTTTCGTTGCCTCACAGAAAACATGGATAATTATGGTCGGAAATGTAAGGACCGTTGTTCGTTGATGTTGATACACCAACGGTACTTATATTCCCGCCGAGAGTGGTATGTGCCTGGTGCCTGCTATCAGGTGTGCGCACCCTAGTACGTACGTGACGATCTCTAATCGGAGTGGCGTTGATCAAAAGTTGGCCCTCACCATAATGGAGTCCCTGGGGTTGCATATGGCGACTCGTACCGCAGATTTTGCCCTACTTCTGCTTGTTTGTTGATTGATCACCATGCATGATTTGGTTTCGAGTCCACGTGGTGGGTAGGTATCAGATTGGCCTTGTGTAAAGTAATCAATTCAGCACGAGAACATGAGACCAGGAATTTAGGGCGTACAAGTAGTAGGAAATGATAACTCTGCGAGTACACCTATCGTGTGTTCATACTCGTCTAGTAGCTAAAGGTACGTAATGGTAAGGTAAGTAAAAGTGTCGTTCTATCTGCAGGTTGGGATACTATGTACCTGGTACAGCAGTAGTAGCGTACCTGTGGTGTGTGGCATGAAAACACAGGTTGAAACGACATCCTCGCACGAGAGCAAGTGATTGAAACGTGTAATAAAATAGCAGCTGGGCCAGGTTCAGCTGCTTGCGACGCGGGGACTCCCGGGAATATGGTGCCCTCACTGAAGGCCAACCCGAAACTGACCGATCAGCCGTCACCACTCCCTCGGCCAGCTTCTGGCAAAAACCGTTTTACGCTCTCTGCTTGCCTCGGCTGGGCAAAGTGATCCTTGGTGTTGGTGTTGCTCCATTGTCCGCTTCTTTTCGGCGTCTGTCTTTTTACGTCGATGGCTGGGGTTGCACGCGTCGCCCTCAACCTCTCGCCGGCCGGCCAACACATCTCGTTCAGAGTTTGCGGCATCTCCATTCCAGCTGGCCCGCAACAACGCATTGAAAGTCCAGCAACTGCGGAGGCCTTCCGATCTCTTGTGCTACGGGCAGACAAGTGTGAAGGGGTTGAGGGTCCAAGTTCGAAAAACTCTCCGCAGGGGGTGGACGGGTGTGACGGGGCGGTCTCCTGGCTGGTCTCCTGAAAACGGCGCGAACATATCCAACGGCAGTGAGGGCGGGCGCATGGGGCTATGATATGTGCCAGGTTTTAGGATACGGTCGGAATTCAACACGATCGCCAAAATTAGGAACGACACAGAGATAAGAGTACGGTACGTACAGGCACTGTACATATAGACACAAAACTGGTGCAGACGTCGCGTCAGGGAAATCATACCCAGGAGAATAATTGTGCATGTATGTATTTGCCTGTTGTACAGACAGACTCGAACGCAATTTTTATCGAGAAGCTGGTGTTCGACCGTCCATAGTTCCCATATTCGACACCGCGGCCTATTCGCACCATCTGCTGCGTCAGCGTTTGCTCGTCCCTGCCATCGCATGCTTCCGACATCATAAAATAAAACAACGTTTTACAACTCCATGCTACTAGCTGTAGTTTTTTTTTTTGACATTCCGCGCGGTCACTACGAGTAGCGCGGCCAAAATCACGGTATGCGGTCTCTTCTTAAGACCCACCCTAAGAAAAATGGGGTCGAATACCCACCCGGCCGCAACTTACTGCAAATCGTGTATCAGTCATCGCGAGTAGAACCCTTGTACACCCGGACCTATGCCCCTGTGCTTTTCCCGGAATATCAAGGGGCAAATCAGTATCGACGACGAGCTGTGTGAGGAATCGATCGAACCAGAGTTTTACCACCTGCTGTGATAGGGATGCAGAGCGAACGACTGCAAATGAACGTACCGGGTACGAGCGAAAGCGAACCTTTACGAGGATGGTGCTGTGTACTTCAGGTATGCTGTAACGCTCATCTGCGCCTTAGCCCGACTACCTGGTACAGGAATACGGCTCACAAACCACGATGATAACATACGCAGAAACCCGCGGTCGCACACGAGATTTCGACGACGGTGAACGCACCCAGGGGAGTTTAAGGTGTGAAATAATCTACATATTTTCGAGGAGCCTAAACATATATACGAAATATATACTACTTGTGCTTGTATACTGGCGTATGGCTGCACCACGTGATGTTGACGTGTTGCGGTCGTGGGAGGGAACCGGTCACTTACTTTGGAAAGCCTCGTGTGGTGCCGTACACACGTAACCAAACCACCATGTCTACAATAGTTCCTCGAACTGACTGACGACAACTCCACAGCCCACCCCCCCCTGTCTGTGAAAATGGCCACACCGGAAAGCACATGTCGACGATGTTATATGATCCTTGCGCGAGAGAGTAGGCACAAGGTGCTGAAGTCCGCTTCACAAGCGGTTCTTAGTAGGGTGCTGCCCACCCTTCATACGACTCACCGAACACCTTACGGCGCTTCGCGCTTGGTTCACGCACTGTCTGCCTGGTCGGTGAAAACCCGACGTGTTCCTTCCCGGCGCTGCAGGGATGCGAGGGTCTATGGTCACACGGCTGCGGCCATGCATGACATGCGGTTAATGAGTACACCCCCGGCAAAGTTACGCCCAGCCTTGCCTTGATGGGATAGCATCCAGGATCTCATGCAGCTGGCCAAGGCCTTCCACATCCGGCTTGACCTCGTGCAGGGCTTCAACTGAGACATGTTGCTTGGGGCGCTGGAAAATTGAGACGGTACAATAAATAAGCGGGGAAGACGATAAGCCGCAAGATTGTTTTTGTTGACACTCGGCCATAGTGTTGAAGGCCAACAATCGTCTGTACCTCAGGATACACGCACGAACTCGTAAGGTTCTGGGAATGGGAATGAGCTCAACAGAAAAAAGCGCGCCTGAGACACGGGTTTGATTGTGCTCGCTCGCACGGTGTGCTGCATGCACTCCATGGAAATCTTGTCTGCAGTTCGGGTAGGGTTTTTCGTCATGCGAAGCCCATCTCCAGGGCGATGTGCCACACGCTATACGAGGTATAGAGAGAATTTTCCTGCTTCAAACCAGTTTTTTTGTTTGCTTCATTCCATGTATTATCTCTGCCCTTCTTTTTCTCTCTCTCTTTAGTCGTAACTCAGATCTGGGGTCACAAAGTAGGCTCTTCTCCCCCCTCCCCACGTCATTACTTATCGCGAGAAGATTTCAGCACTTTCTTCCCTCGTCGACTCGCGACGAATATACAACCCAAGGTATCGCCGTGCATGCTAAGACAGAACGCTTGCGCGTGATTTCTCGTTCGTCCTTCGGCCCAACTGACGCCTACTACTCTTTTGCTCGCTTTCTCGCCATACCAAAGCCCAAGAGCAGAATTGCGTTAAGGGGTCAAAGGCGGTCTGCCCATCAATGCACGTTTTACTCTAGGGCCCGTCATGGGTTCAAGGATAAAAATGGACAACATGATACTTACGACGTAGACGGTTGATCACATGGGCAGAGCGCATGGACTTTTTTCAAGCACCACTCACCCCATCGCTCTCCCCCTGGAAAAAAAACAGAGAGTTTTCGGCGATGTTGTCCGCCACGGCTTTGAGCCCCACGACGCGCACGAGAGCCTGCTCGGTACACGAGGCGATTATTTGTGCCTACGACACAGCGCCATAAGGTGTTAATAGTAGCAAGGAACAGCCCAAAAAGGTCACACGGAAGCGGGCGGATGACTTGTGGGGGTCATTGCGCCAATTCGTACGTAGCTGCGGGCGATGGAAAGGGTGAAGAGTGAAGAGCGTACCTGGTAACGATGTGTGATGGAGACAAGTTCAAGAGTTACCCTACAACGTAGCCTAATTTGAAATTGTTGATACGCATCGCATCTGTTGTCGTGTACACCGCTCAAAATGCGACAAGAGCCATCAACGAACCACCCCTTCGCGCCATCTGCCCAATCCCCAACCAACCTCACCTTGACGTGGTGGCATTATTTCCGATGCTCTGCGTTTCTCGGGAAGAACACGCTCTTGTTGAAACCCTGTGTGTGCTGCTGTAGTTGTTCATAGTATTTGAAATATCTCCAGGCGGACAGTACGGCGTTGCAGATCCCACCCATCGCTGACCCACAGGCGGGCGGACCACCACTGTTTTTTAGCATCAAGCAGGGGAGGAGAGAGAGAAAGGACGTCATGTATAGGTGTTATACGGCCGTGGGTGACTCCTGCTTCAAGTTAGCGTTGTGTTGCCGTACCTAAGTTACCGACACACGTACGTACGTATGTACGTACGCGGTGTGACTGCTGTTGTTCAGCAGTATGAGAGTAGAAAGTCGCAGACAGCAGCGGCGGCAGCAGAAGCGGCGGTCGAAAGCAACCGACACAGCTTCTAACGTATACCAACTACTCTGTAGACTGTAGACAACAGCAGTAACTCCAGCTGTCGCTGAGCGTTGCTATTGTTGCTGTTCGACCCTCGGTTACTACTGCTGCTGTACCACTGCCGTCCTGAACATGACGCGATGACTGTTGTTCAAAAACACGTACTACTACTGTAGAACACCAATAATCGCAGCCGATGCAGCCAAAGCAACCAGCACAGCTACTACTACTACCGTCAGCGGCAACCGTAGCGCTCATGGCCGCGTTGCTGTTGCCGTCTCTACGTATTGCCGTGGCTGCAACACAGCAGGTAACTGCAGTTTCAAGTAATGGTTTTACGCCGTACAGCAGAAACGAAGTACCTGGTACATCCCTAACGTTTACTCGAAGATGCTGCTTACAAATGCCACCAGAACGCAGTCAAACAAAGAGTACGAGACAACGACACCCAACCGGCCAAGCAAATGAAGGCACCCGCATAAGCCACACAGTCCAACTCACGGTGTTGCAACATGTTGCGGGCCTTACAGCTGCGTGTACGGCACGGGAAATGGGCTCGTCCGATCACGCCAAGGCCGGTGTTGGTTGTGTTGGTGTGTGCTGCAGGGGTGATGGTTGTCGAAGCATGGGTCGTCCTGGGTCCTGGGTCATCTCCTCACCGCAAAAATTGGCTCATGGGAGACCAGGGGTGCGCGCAGAATGGGCCCCAGCTCATGACAGTCCAGGGATGTGTGTAGAGTGAGCTCCAGGTGTGCGAAATGCTGGGTGTGTGCATGTCGAAGTGCTTGCCTGCGCGCCGGATGCGGAGATGCGGAGGGATCTCCGTTTTTTCGTCAAAAAGCCTTCGAAGTCAAATAAACTCCGCGCAAATGTTTTGTGTTGTTCGGCAAAGAGGGTAGATCTTCAAACAGCCCACACCTCGAGGGGCCAAGCTGGTGACGACGATGGAGGATCCTTGTGTGGATCGAGGTGAGGAACTAACATGGGCACTAGGTGGGGCCTGTTGCAGTCCTGTTCGATTATCGGCCTGTGGCCGTGCTGGAATCAGGGCCCTCGGGAAGAGTTGAACGAGAACATGATTTCGAGTTTTGACTCGTTGCCTGTGATGAAAGTCACAGTTGGCGCACTCGTGCGCGTGGGCGCGTAACGTCTGGGCACGTGCACTGCGCCTCCTCGCATAACTCACTCGGACAACCGTCCGGCATGCAAATGCACCACGTCTTACCTTATTGGATGTGATCGCCTCTGCCGACTGAGCCCCTAGACAACAGAGTGGTCAAAATCGAATTGCGGTCACCGGTTACCCGGCGGGTAGGAAGCAGTACGAGTAGTACCAGGTACCAGGTACATACGAGTAGCTATTCGTACGGTAGGGCGCTCAAACCCCGCTTGGGGCACAGACACCGTATCTTCCCCGCACTCGAGCAAGGCACCTTTTCCAGCGCCCACGTCGGAATCATAGTCGGGGCTGCTCTTGTTGCTCGGGTTGGGGCCGCCGTCCTAGGCTGGGTCGCCACCGAACTTACTGCACCAAATGCGACTGTCTGGCTGACTGGTTGATGATTGGTAATTGCGGCGATTTCGTGATTTCGAACCCATCGTGTCAAAACGTGGGCTGCGCGAGCAAAGGCGTTCAGCATGAAACGTAACCCTCCAAACCTAGGCTCAACGATACAATACGAGAGGTTGACGGGGGGGGGGCGGGTGGATACACAGGGGAAGGGCGCGAAACACGCGCAAGTTCGTATATGTATGAGTACGCATGTGAGAGCTGGCACACGGCCCACAGCGGACGCGTCGATGTGAGACGGGGTATGTGCCTCCTTTCGTCGTGCAAAGCGTCGTCTGGCTACAATCCCCATACGCATGATATGCACAACGTGTAACCCTGCTGTTTGACCGTACTTTCGACAGCAAGCTACGTATACGATGTAGGCATAAGAGGGTTTTCGGCTGGTTCTTCTGTGAAAGCTGTCCGTACTACACATCCTCTTCCAAAGCAGTCACTGCTACTATAGAGGCCGCGAGAGACCCCCCCCTCCCCCTCCCTCCCCCGCCGGTTATAAATGTGAAAACCCATCCATGTCTCGCATTGTACGTCGAACCCTTTGAAACCGTTACTTGAATGCTGCTAAAAGCAGTATCAGAGCATGCATCGTGACATGTCCTTAGCATTTACCCCGCGTTAACGTTTTGTTCTCCTTCACTACACGCCTGCGTAACCGACACAGGCGAGCAAGTCGACGAAGAGCTATGCATAGCGCAAGGCATGCCAGACTTCAATTTTGTCATGGACGACGGCTACGCTGTTCTCGCGGGAGGTGCAGCACCC
Source organism: Saccharina japonica (assembly GCA_008828725.1). Taxonomy (NCBI): domain Eukaryota; class Phaeophyceae; order Laminariales; family Laminariaceae; genus Saccharina; species Saccharina japonica. The sequence continues at coordinate 44,360 of MEHQ01000805.1, read as the reverse complement.
GCGTGCGCCAAGCCCTTCAAGGGCAAGGCGGCCGTGGTAGAGGCTGAGCCTGCCTCAAGTGCCGCGCGAGCCGGACGCTGCGAGTCCGAGGCGATCGTGGCCGCGGCAAGGGGCCTTCTAATGCTCGGTTGTGGAAAGTCGGAGGCCCTGCCTGAGGCGAGTGGCAGCAAGGGAGCTTTAGAGACAGTTCCTGTGGTGGGCATGGCTGGTCCGGACACAGCTCACGCGCTCGGAGGAGACTGTGGGGGTGGTGGCCCGGAGGAGTTGGGCACAGCTTCTTTGGACCAGCTTGCCGACTTTAAACCTGGCCTAGCAATAACCCCGGCATTGGTCAAACCGGTAGAGGCCAAGCTCCGCCCCACTTCCGGGGTCCAGTCGAAGCAAGAAGTCCAGCGTGTCCACCCGGAATCGACGACACCCTGTCAGGATGACAACGATGGCGTGTGCAAGCGACCGTGCGTCGACCCCGAGGTGGCCACCCCGAAGAAATTTGATCAAATCCGAGACATGCTGTTCGCGCTCGCCGACGAACCCGAGTGGTTCATCTCTCTCATGGCCTTTGAGGTTGGCTGGTACGACCTCGATGGCAACAGGTTCGACGCCAAGGCTCCGGTCTGGCGAGACGATGACGGAGAGGTCAGTGCCCACGAGGTGTTGGTAGTGTTTTCTCGTGACCGCGATGGCCAGCACTCGAAACGTGCAGTTGACGTTCGTGCTTGAGGCTATCGAGCTTAGTGTTGATTACCTAGGCTATTACGGGGGGGCATAGTAAACACTAGTAAATAGGACCTACCGTACACACAAAAAACTATATATTTTACCTGGTACATCCCTAACGTTTACTCGAAGATGCTGCTTACAAATGCCACCAGAACGCAGTCAAACAAAGAGTACGAGACAACGACACCCAACCGGCCAAGCAAATGAAGGCACCCGCATAAGCCACACAGCCCAACTCACGGTGTTGCAACATGTTGCGGGCCTTACAGCTGCGTGTACGGCACGGGAAACGGGCTCGTCCGATCAGGTCAAGGCCGGTGTTGGTTGTGTTGGTGTGTGCTGCAGGCGTGATGGTTGTCGAAGCATGGGTCGTCCTGGGTCCTGGGTCATCTCCGCACCGCAAAAATTGGCTCATGGGAGACCAGGGGTGCGCGCAGAATGGGCCCCAGCTCATGACAGTCCAGGGATGTGTGTAGAGTGAGCTCCAGGTGTGCGAAATGCTGGGTGTGTGCATGTCGAAGTGCTTGCCTGCGCGCCGGATGCGGAGATGCGGAGGGATCTCCGTTTTTTCGTCAAAAAGCCTTCGAAGTCAAATAAACTCCGCGCAAATGTTTTGTGTTGTTCGGCAAAGAGGGTAGATCTTCAAACAGCCCACACCTCGAGGGGCCAAGCTGGTGAGACGATGGAGGATCCTTGTGTGGATCGAGGTGAGGAACTAACATGGGCACTAGGTGGGCCCTGTTGCAGTCCTGTTCGATTATCGGCCTGTGGCCGTGCTGGAATCAGGGCGCTCGGGAAGAGTTGAACGAGAACATGATTTCGAGTTTTGACTCGTTGCTCACAGTTGGCGCACTCGTGCGCGTGGGCGCGTAACGTCTGGGCACGTGCACTGCGCCTCCTCGCATAGCTCACTCGGACAACCGTCTCGCATGCAAATGCACCACGTCTTGCCTTATTGGATGTGATTGCCTCTGCCGACTGAGCCCCTAGACAACAGAGTGGTCAAAATCGAATTGCGGTCACCGGTCACCCGGCGGGTAGGAAGCAGTACGAGTAGTACCAGGTGACAACGAGTACCGAACTATTCGTACGGTAGGCGCGTCAAACCCGCTTGGGGCACAGACACCGTATCTTCCCCGCACTCGAGCAAGGCAATTCCTCTCAGCGCCCACGTCGGAATGCATAGTCGGAGGCTGCTCATTTTTTTGGGCGCGCGCGTCCTAGGCTGGGTCGCCACGAATAACTTACTGCCCAAATGCGACTGTCTGGGCTTGAACAGCGGTTATAGATGTAATTGCGGGGATTTCATGATTTCGAACCCATCGTGTCAAAACGTGGGCTGCGCAAGAGCAAAGGCCGTTCAGCATGAAACGTAAACCTCTCAAACCTACGCTCAACGATACAATACGAGAGTTGACGGGGGGGGGGGGCGGTGGATACACAGGGGAAGGGCCCAACACGCGCAAGTTCGTGTTATGTAGATACGCATGTGAGAGCTGGCACACGGCCCACAGCGGACGCGTCGATGTGAGACGGGTATGTCCTCCTTTCGTCTGTGCAAGGATAGTCCCTGGCTACAATCCCCATACGCATGATATACACAACGTGTAACCCCGCTGTTTGACCGTACTTTCGACAGACAAGTACGTATACGATGTAGGCATAAGTTTCGGCTGTTCTTCTGTGAAAGCTGTCACGTAACACATCCTCTTCCAAGCATGCACTGCTACTACTCTGCGCGCCGAGCAGACCCCCGCCCACGAGAGACCCCCCCCTCCCCCTCCCTCCCCCGCCGGTTATAAATGTGAAAACCCATGTCTCGCATTGTACGTCGAACCCTTTGAAACCGTTACTTGAATGCTGCTACAAGCAGTATCAGAGCATGCATCATGACATGTCCTTAGCATTTACCCCGCGTTAACGTTTCGTTCTCCTTCACTACACGCCTGCGTAACCGACACAGACGAGCAAGTCGACGAAGAGCTGTGCATAGCGCAAGGCATGCCAGACTTCAATTTTGTCATGGACGACGGCTACGCTGTTCTCGCGGGAGGTGCAGCACCCCCGTGCGCCAAGCCCTTTAAGGGCAAGGCGGCCGTGGTAGAGGCTGAGCCTGCCTCAAGTGCCGCGCGAGCCGGACGCTGCGAGTCCGAGGCGATCGTGGCCGCGGCAAGGGGCCTTCTAATGCTCGGTTGTGGAAAGTCTGAGGCCCTGCCTGAGGCGAGTGGCAGCAAGGGAGCTTTAGAGACAGTTCCTGTGGTGGGCATGGCTGGTCCGGACACAGCTCACGCGCTCGGAGTAGACTGTGGGGGTGGTGGCCCGGGGGAGTTGGGCACAGCTTCTTTGGACCAGCTTGCCGACTTTAAACCTGGCCTAGCAATATCCCCGGCATTGGTCAAACCGGTAGAGGCCAAACTCCGCCCCACTCCCGAGGTCCAGTCGAAGCAAGAAGTCCAACGTGTCCGCCCGGAATCGACGACACCCTGTCAGGATGACAACGATGACGTGTGCAAGCGACCGTGCGTCGACCCCGAGGTGGCCACCCCGAAGAAATTTGATCAAATCCGAGACATGCTGTTCGCGCTCGCCGACGAACCCGAGTGGTTCATCTCTCTCATGGCCTTTGAGGTTGGCTGGTACGACCTCGATGGCAACAGGTTCGACGCCAGGGCTCCGGTGTGGCGAGACGATGACGAAGAGGTCAGTGCCCACGAGGTGTTGGTAGTGTTGCTCGTGACCGCGATGGCCAGCACTCGAAACGTGCAGTTGACGTTCGTGCTTGAGGCTATCGAGCTTAGTGTTCGACTACCTAGGCTATTACGGGGGGGCATAGTAAACACTAGTAAATAGGACCTACCGTACACACAAAAAACTATATATTTTACTATTTTTACTGACAGTATTTGGTCCTGTTTTCTACGGTCCTCCGTAGTAGGTCGTTTCTGGGACGCATGCATGCTACGGTAAAAGGTGCACCGTGTTTTTGCCTTATAAGGGTGGTCACTTATCACTTGAGGAGCCCTATACCTCACCCGAAAAACTGATTTGGGAGGGAAATAAAAGTGGTACGTATCCGATGAACAAACCCATGACCTATATATGCGTAAAATGGAAACTTTAGCAACACAAGACTGAGATTCCGACCATTTTGGGTTAAGGAGCGCCGGCATTCAGAAATGGTTTCGCCAAAAAAAGGTATACCTCTATCGTAGCACGTGTCCTAGTGTGTTTTCACCAACAATGGCTTCCGCTGTATTCGCCCATCTTGCAGTGGTTAGTATGATACGTCTCGAATATTTTTTAATAATATGCTGCCATATCGAAAGAGAGAGAAGGAAATTAAGGGCGAGGTATAATATAACAAATCGGGATAACGGGGCACGTTTAATGTACGCAAATTCCGAGACATTTTAGAGGGTTCCACATTCGTACGCAGCGATTTCTCGAAAGCATTACCTGGTGCACTGCTGTAGTGTTATCATATTAATACTCCGAACCGTGGTTTGAGTGTCATAAGCTGTTAGTTACGTTGGAAATATCCTAGAGGTTCGTGCGCCTTGAATCGTTACCGGCGTTTGGCTAGGAGACAGCAGTTAGGGCCGTCAATATCGAAGGACGTTTTCTCCTAAATTTCCTGATTTTCCTTTGGTTGTTCCTGTTTTCATTTGCCTTTTTTGCTCTTTCTTCCTTACTTTTTTTCGCAAATTAGGAATGCGATGCGTTTCTGATATGTTTCCCTCTCTGCTACATTTCTTGGTTTAGGAAATGTTCACTGTTTTTCCTGTTGTTCTTGGTTTTGTTTCAAGAGAAAAATGTCAGCACCAGGAAAGACGATCTTCGATAGTATCGGCATAAGAAAACTTCTTCTGCAGATGAAAGATAGATCTAAAAGTGATCTACTGCTTGTGTACGGTATGCGGGGCGATGCCAGGATACTATTAATTTGTCACGGCTTTTTTCCTGCCGTGTGTAAAGCTTACCCGTGAAAATACCGCCAACCAAAACGATCGACGTGTGTTTTCTCGTCAAGTTTGGCGTGCGCTGTGCTGGAAATAGTGTTGCTAGGGATTACTGCTCTCGCACCAGTAGGTAAAAACCCAGGCTACATTATATGGTCCGTTCGATCACGTTTCCACAATGTTTGCAGTATCAGAAACCTGGTTGTTCCGAATGAAAGGTTTAATGAAATATACCATGAAAAACCTGCTCTGCTGGAGGCGAATCGAATGTACCATACCAGAAAAAGTGCGTGCGTTTTTTTTCTCAGGGCTCGAGAAAATAGCGTTTTAGTCAACATTTTGTTACCTGGTACTTGGTATGTTGTAGTTTTGTTCTTATTTTCGGTCGAATGGGGGGTCCCCTCGTTTTTTTTGTTTATTAACCCGGAATTGAACCGACTTTGCCCAGGCAGGGTCTCATGTGATTTTTGTTTTCTCCCAACCACTATTGGCGGAGAAATAGCGAAAACACCGTGTTTCCGACAGCGGTTACCAGTTACCGATACGATGTTTCATCGAAAATGGTTATTTAAACCTCTGGGTGGAAACCCACACTCGCTTTGGACCAATAGCTGGAGGAGGAGGAGGAGCAGCATTTTATCGTTTGTTCGCGAAACACCCTGTGGCGCGAGAAATCAGAGATGGGGGGAAATTGGGAAAATTAACTCGTCCCCTGTGTACTTGTTAAAAACGACAGCCTGGTCATCTTGTTGTGTCTCGTTACAGGAATTCCAGTCCAACCTTAAGCTTTGCTTTTCTCCACCTCGGTTTCGTTCACTCGAAATCACGCGTTGGTAACCAGCCGAAACGTCTATAGGATTAGGAACGATACACTGCACACAATCAACGTACGCGTACTGGGTTTAGAATGTAGGTACGACATTGGTCATCGAGTTCCATGTTCTAGGCGGGTTTGGCGTCGCTTTGCCCGCGCGGTCACGACAAACTACGTTTCAGCTGCTTAAATATAAAAAACGATCGAGAAAAAACAGGCACCTGTAACCAGTATATAGCGGGAGAATTTGATCGGACGGGCTATATGGCGGGAGTAACATACTTTACTACCAGAAATGAAGAGGCAACAAGGCTTGTGCCAGAGAGGACACATACAAATTACAAATTACGTTGGTGGATTTAATCGTCGTATTATTTGAAGCCAACATCTACTACGCGAATGGAAAATTCCTGTAAATGAACAGCGAATGAAGCAATGCGCGCAATGTCCACTATGTCGCCTTCGCGGTCGAGGACGAACGCCAACTGCTTGTTCCCAGTGCTGCTCATTCGTGGTCGCCGCCAATAACCAATGCGGGGCGAAAAACGACTACCAGCATATACATTGCTACTGTGAATGCATCCGAACGTTGTGGTTAAAGCTTTGCTCACCACCCGGCATGGTCCTCTGACTTATCTGCGCTCGTTCCAGCTGAGAGAAACGCAGTCGATCGGCATGAACCCCTCGTGGACGCACAGACCTCTCCCTCACCATCCCGCCACACCGAAGTCCTGACGTTGAGTCGAGTCCCGTCGCCGTCGTACCAGCCAACCTCAAAACTCCATCAGAGACACGAACCACTCTGGCTCATCGGCGAACACGAACAGCATGTATTTCATCAAGCGGAATGGTGAGGTCGCCGGTATGACCATCTCACCCTTCCAGCTTGGTCATGTACATCCTGTTTGCGCTTGCTGATGGGCCGCAGTTGTTTTTGTCGCTGTTCGAGTTCGGGGCTGCCTGGCACAACAGCGATGGCTCTAGTCGCGACGTCAGGGGTCAAGGTGTGGCGAGAGGACGACGGAAAGGTCAGTGTCCTCACGCACGATGGGGTTCATGCCGATCGATAGCGTTGCTCGCCGCTGGGTCGAGCGCACAGAAGGCAGAGGGTCGTGCCGGGTGGTGAGCAAAGCTTGAACAACAACATTCGGATGCATTCACAAGCACGTACGTAGTCTTTTTCGCTCCGCATTGAATCATGGCGGCGACCGCGATGGCCAGCACTCGAAACATGCAGTCGGTGTTCGTGCTTGCTTAGCTGCTAGGCAATCGAGCTTGGTGTCCTATCACTTCCATTAGTACAATAATTTGTGGTTTGCTTCCACGCGTATGGAAGTCCACTACAGAAAGTCTGCTTTCTCACCCGATGGTGGTTTGTCTGGCTAGCCGCGTAGCTTTCAAGATATATCTGTCATATTAGAGCAGCGATCATAAAGTCAAGGGGGGAAAGAAGAAACGGTGAACGATGCTTCAATTTGCGCGACCTACCAGGTGTCCACAGACCTTTAGATTTGTCGCAATCCCATACGTAACGGAAAGTGATATATGTATCTGCATAACCTCGCGCTCTAAACCTTGCTATATTTGATCACGGAAAATATACCTGTCACGGGTAAGGTTACTCCCAAGCAGCTCACCATAACCATGCAAGACAAACATGTAACGCGGAAGCCATGCCTTGGCCATCCAAATCAATTCGGACCTCGCCCTCAACATACATATTACTTCTGCACTGTCGGCCAGCTCAACTACACCCGCAGGGCCTTGCCACCCCCCCCCCCCCCGCCCCAAATCCTCCCCCTTCCTCGTCGAATATGTCAGAACCATACGAACGACGACGAGCCGGGTGAGCAGACTGCTGCTACTACGACCATCATTACTCCCGCCGGCGAAGGGCAGCTCTGCGTCGTGCCTTTTGCCAGGGCCATGACCGATTCCAAGGATGTCCTGCCGGAGGGCGTCGCGCCAATGGCTGACATGGGAGCGCGTCCGCGCACGAGGTAAGCCAACATGGGTACGCGGGACGGGTGGCGTAATGATATTACAGTATTATTCTACGTAGTGCTCTCGGCGAGAGGAGGGTCGGGTTTGTTTTTTATGCGCTTGAGCGGGTGGGGCTCCATTTACACTGCACCGGTTCGTATTATAAAAGCTTCTACGTATGATATGGACCTTGACAGGGTCGCATGATTAAAAATAATAAACGACACCACGCTCCTGCAAAGGTCATACTATTACGGGGGACCATAGAGTATAGGACCTGCGGTACACATAAAAGCCTATGTATTTCTTATTTTTACCTACAACATTTTGTTAGCATGTGGACGTTGAGATCCATACGTATCTATTGTGATGTGCAGTCACTACGCACTGATACGAGTATATGAGTATCTTAGTCTAGATATTCGGGTAATTGCAATATGCGGATAGATTACGAGTTTGTCTTACTCGTAGTGCGCTCTGTTGTATGCCCAAAGAATCTTCATCAGGAACGATGCTGAGAACGTTGCTAGAACGTTACTATTAATATAACGTTGTAGGGAACATTACAGGGAACGGTACACACTACGGTAGAATGTAACTGCCCGTAGCATGGGCATTGTACCGAGATGATCAGGTGCAGGCACCGCCCACCTCAATCACTCAACTCTATTCTCCTCTACTCCTCTACTCTACTCTACTCCTCTTCCCTCTTCTCTCTTCTTCTCTTCTCTTCCTTTTCCATTGATCTCCCTGAGGTCAATCTTCTTTCCACTATGGCCAAATATGCGCCTTTTCAAGCCATGTCTTTTCTTCTTCTCAAGTGATCTTGACAGACACTTCGGTACCACCTCTGCCATCTCTCTCCGCAGAGACAGAGCCTCGACACACGCGTCATTCTTTCAGGTTATGAGCCTCGGCTTTGGTCTACGCACCAGCTGGCATCACGGAACGACGTCTCCCGGCGAGCGCGTCACGTTCTACATTCGAAGAAATTTCAAGTTTTCCACTGCGTAGGAATACGGTTTTTGCTCCAAAAATCAGAAGATTATCATCTACCCGACAGCATCGACATCGACTCTCATCATCGAATTTCGTCAAGCTCGTTCAACAGGGTTACAACAAGGAGTACTGCTTTCACGCTTCTACGCGCGAGGCAGGTAAAGAGACTGCTGTCACGCTTTTACGCGGGTAGCACGTACGAGTAATGAGTCCGGTTTCACGCTTCTGTCGCGTAGCTCGTACTCGTACATTCAACATCGTTTTCACGCTGTAATTGCAAAAATATGCCACCGACGATTTTTGTAACATCACACGCAAAGCTTTGTTTTCGATACTACGATACTTTGAAGCTGTAAGCGCGAAACAAGTCACGAAACCATCTCTGCTCATCACACGCGAAGCTAGCTCCGCGCTACTTCCACGCTGTAAAGCATGAAGAAACGTTACAAGACCTGCTGTTTCTTCGCCATCACACCTAAAGTTAGTCTCGAGCCGGCTCTTCGCTATTTACACGGGTAAGGTCGTTATTAAAACCGTTTATTCGAGCTACTACGCACGAAGTACGTACAAATAGATGTATCCTCGTCCAAGCATTGCCGAGAGGACCTACACGTGCTGAATCAAACAGCCAGGTTGTTGACGAATCTGCTACCCAGCGTAGCATCGGGGGGATAACCTCCTGCCGGCCTCAAGGCCTCCTTTTCCAGCAACGATTTCACGCTTTCACGCGGAAATACGACTTCAGACTCGGAAGGAAAAACCCAACATCATAGGGACTTCAAGTTCTTCATCTGCCACCTGCGATAGCTGCTGAGCTTCGCCATTACCATCATCGTTGATTTCAGAAGGTATCCTCAGCGCTTCATCTTCGCAACTTCTTCAGTTTATATCACCAGGATCTACATCTACTTCGACTACTGCTGCACGAGCTGCAATATCACTGCTTCGAGAAGGCATCGACACCTACAACAGCAGTCCTGCGGCTTCTACTCAGCAGCATTTTCAGGTCATCCGCAGCAATTCATTTATAATTTGCTTTTCAAGTTCTTCTTCAAGAATCGGAGGCGACAAGACGGCCACCCTAGATCTCACCAGGATTAAGCTCCACAGCATCACCACCGAAGCGTTCATCAAGCAGCTAGCCATCGCCATCTCCAGCGCGTTAGGGACCAGCTACTTATTCGGTGACATCTTAGCCTAAAAGCAAACACTGCTCTGGCCGGGATTTGCTGATGCATCGCAAACAAAGAGTTCCACACTTTCTTGTTGCGTGCTTGCTACCGATCTGGGGATAGATTTTTTGCTATTGCACCGCAACAAGCGGCACAACCCAATCGCGACAACAACCGGCACTCGACACTTCGAGCAACACGGCGCAGCACACATTACGGACTGACTACGGGGACAGGTCTTAACCATCTCTTCAGGTCTTCGCCATCATCAGCATCATCTCACAGCCGCCATCTTCATCTACACGTACATATTTTGGTCTGCTCTTCTTCATACAGGATCTTCAGCAGCAGAACCACTTCTCCTTCAACTACAGCATATCTACGCCACAACAGCACGGAAACGAAGATCGGCATCGTCATGAGCATCAACAACCAAGTACTACAGCTGTATTGTACTGCTGTAGGTTGCCCTTTTTTTGTCTTTTCTTTATCTCTGTTTTCGTGGGTGAGGGGTATCTTTTTTTGTATGCTTTTTATCTGTTGGCTTTGCTTCTGTGCTGTACGTAGAGTTTTTTCACACGAGATCACACATGATGCGCACTGCTGTATTCCGTCACGGACCACATCTGCCATTTTATCGGTTGTTCCATAGCTTTCCACAGCTTTCTTTTCTTTGAGTACGTATCCTAAATACACACTCACTCACAATGCTGAATGTAGTATACGCATATCAGTATGTAGCTGGACACATACCTGTACGAGTATACGTCCACACGTTTTCTTTTCGATTTCGTTCGATTTCTTAGTCCTAGGATCCATTGGGGGGGGGCGTAGCATAGGTACAGGAGATACTTTCTTACGCTTTCTTTGCTAGGATTTTGCTCGGTGGTCAACACCACAGCATCACGAGTCTATTTTGCGATACGATTGAGCCCAACGTAGTCTATTGCCGTACTATCTGTACTCCTAATCTTATTGCGAGTACGTACGTACATACATGTACACAACTGAACAGTGCATTTTTCGCTGTACTTGACGAATGTCATCAGTTTCTACTTGGATTTCATGTTACTCTAGGTATGTATTCAGGGGCCGAGTTGAACACACCCATCATACGGGTTGACGCTTCTTTTCTAGAATATACATCGCTGGTATTCACACCACGATTTGTTTTCTTCTTTGACCTTGCTTACACCAGGTACTGCTCTGTAAGATTCTTGAGTATGTACGCACGTCTATACTCCACACTGGACACACGTCTCAGTTTTATAAATTGTCTCTTCAACTATCCCATGTTGATTGCTGGACAAATGAGTATTCACACGTACTGGTACATAGAGTAGGTCATTCCTTTTTTTGTCTGGGTACACACCCACCGACTTTCTTTGTTTCTGCAAGTTTACGTACTATTTCCGTAGCTCTGTTATTGTAGCATTCAATTGAGGGGGCGGGTTGCAAGTACAGCAGATATATTTCTACGCTTTTCATTGTAGGTTATGACTCAGTGGTCATGCACTATGACTCAGTGGTCATGCACAACCACAATTAGCTTTTCTGACATGAGTACAACCATATTGCCACCGTCATCACACGGGACTGAATATGTAGTGAACTTTGTGTTTACTGTTTTCCATATTGCCGCTGCATTCGCGCAGGACTGAATATGTTGTACCATTCTTTCATTCTTCACTCGTTCATTTTGATTTTTGAGTATCAGGTTTCTACACCGTAGGCATTACTCTAGCTACTGACTTTCATCCCGGGGGCATGTTAGTATACGGACGTTGAGATCCATACGTATCTATTGTGATGTGCAGTCACTACGCACTGATACGAGTGTATGAGTATCTTAAGTCTAGATATTCGGGTAGTTGCAATATGCGGATAGATTACGAGTTTGTCTTACTCGTAGTGCGCTCTGTTGTATGCCCAAAGAATCTTCATCAGGAACGATGCTGAGAACGTTGCTAGAACGTTACTATTAATATAACGTTGTAGAGAACATTACAGGGAACGGTACACACTACGGTAGAATGTAACTGCCTGTAGCATGGGCATTGTACCGAGATGATCAGGTGCAGGCACCGCCCACCTCGATCACTCAACTCTACTCTACTCTACTCCTCTACTATACTCTACTCTACTCCTCTTCCCTCTTCTCTCTTCTTCTCTTCTCTTCCTTTTCCGTTGATCTCCCTGAGGTCAATCTTCTTTCCACTATTATGGGTAAATAAGCGCCTTTTCAAACCATTACTTTTCTTCTTCTCAAGTGATCTTGACAGACACTTCGGTGCCACCTCTGCCATCTCTCTCTGCAGAGACAGAGCCTCGACACACGCGTCATTCTTTCACATTTGGTCCTATTTACTATGGTCCCCCGTCATAATAGTTTACTCATAATGAAAAACGAACCAGTGGAGTGGAATTGCGCAGAGCTTGTCATATGGCCGTTTAGCCGGGCCAAGCTGGGCCGTGCCGATAATTTATGTTTTTGATGGGTTAGGCCGGGCCGGGCCGGGCCGGGCCGTGGAAAATTGAAAATGTAACGGACTGGATCGGGCCGCGGCCCATCCTCTAAACATTTGATGGGCCGAGCCGGGCCGCGGCCCACCCCCTGCAGAGTTGCCGGGCGGGGCCGGGCCGCGGCCCATCATATCAATAATTGATGGTCTGGTCATCAGCGTCGGCCCATGACAAGCTCTGGCAGGGTGGGGTCGGGCCGGGCCGAGACTTTTGAAAATATTATGGGCCAGGCCGGTCCGGGCCGAGACTATTTTTTAATTGATGGGCCGGGCTCTGAAAGTTCGATGGGTCGGGTCGGGCCACGGCCTATCCTCTCAAAAATTGTCGGGCCGGCCCGGCCGGCCCGGCTCAGCCAACCCCAGGCCGGGCCATCAGCGTCGGCCCTTACAAGCGCTGGATTTTCTAGACGATTTTCTGTCGGGTATGCACACCCACTACGATTTCGTACCGAGTTCCCAATCCCCCCACCAGGAATTGTTTTGACAACCATTTTTGCCAACAGTTTAGTTTAACCATGTTTTAATGATGGACAATTCGGAACATTTTGTATAGTTTCAACCAAATATGTCAACAATGTGTTTCAACCATTATACCAGGTACATTTTTTCAAAAAGTAAAGAAAAAATCAGATCATTTGATAGTAATTCAACCATTTGTTCAATAACAGATGGTTGAATGTGTTTTTTCAACCCTTTACGAACAATAGGAAAATATCTGTAAACTGAAAACGTGGTTAAAAACTGGATAGAAAGTATTAAAGGCCGTACTATTACGAATGCGAGTTTCTAATTTTGACCAAGTCTCTCGTGATAGGGACCCCTTGCAAGAAAGCGTCGACCGTTTTTTTACTTGATTAAACAGTTGAATCTGTCTGCACTTTTCCGTCGGCACAGATTAAACAGTTGAATCTGTCTGCACTTTTCCGTCGGCACTTTTCATCAAATTCTCAGAATTTTATTTGTCTACTACGTTGTTATCCAACATATTTATCTGTCTACTTCGTTGTACTCTAACATAAAATGAAGAAGTTGTGAGTCATACACGGGTCTCGAACCCGTGGCCGTCGTGTTGACAAGCCCCTGTACTACCGGTACCTGTTACCTGTTACGCTACTCGTACAAGTTGTGTGTACAGCCAGTTTTTCTTTATTTCTATAGTAAACGTACTGCAACTCTAACGGGAAAAAAAACGTGGTCAACACGGTTTCGAACCCGTGATCCTCGTTTTTTCCTGCTTTTTTTCCCCACTACTGCACAGAAGTTGTTCAAGTCATTTCAAACCCACCATACAAAAATCAAGTCATTTCCAGCCCACTATACAAAAACCAAGTCATTTCAGACCCCCCATTAAAAAAAAAAGCAAGTCATTTCAGACCCCCCCATACAAAAATCAAGTCATTTCAGACCCCCCATACAAAACTCAAGTCATTTCAGACCCCCCATACAAAAATCAAGTCATTTCAGACCCACCATACAAAAACCAAGTCATTTCAGACCCACCATACAATTTCAAGTCATTTCCAGCCCAATATACAAAAACCAAGTAATTTCAGACCCCCCCATACAAAAATCAAGTAATTTCAGACCCACCATACAAAAATCAAGTCCTTTCAGACCCACCATACAAAAACCAAGTCATTTCAGACCCACCAAACAATTTCAAGTAATTTCCAGCCCACTACGATACAAAAACTAAGTCATTTCAGACCCCCATACAAAAATAAAGTCATTTCAGACCCCCCATACAAAAATCAATTCATTTCAGACCCACCACACAAAAAGCAAGTCATTTCAGACCTCCCATACAAAAATCAAGTCATTTCAGACCCGCCATACAGTTTGAAGTCATTTCCAGCCCACTATACAAAAACGAAGTCATTTCAGACCCCCCATACAAAAATCAAGTCATTTCAGACCCCCCATACAAAAATCAAGTCATTTCAGACCCCCCATACAAAAATCAAGTCATTTCAGACCCACCATACAAAAATCAAGTCATTTCAGACCCACCATACAAAAACCAAGTCATTTCAGACCCACCATACAAAAACCAAGTCATTTCAGACCCACCATACAATTTCAAGTCATTTACAGACCACTATACAAAAACCAAGTAATTTCAGACCCCCCATACAAAAATCAAGTCATTTCAGACCCGCCATACAAAAATCAAGTCGTTTCATACCCACCATACAAAAACCAAGTCATTTCAGACTCACCATACAATTTCAAGTCATTTCGAGCCCACTACGATACAAAAACCAAGTCATTTCAGACCCCCATACAAAAATCAAGTCATTTCAGACCCCCCATACAAAACTTAAGTCATTTCAGACCCACCATACAAAAACCAAGTCATTTCAGACCTCCCATACAAAAACCAAGTCATTTCAGACCCACCATACAGTTTGAAGTCATTTCAGACCCATCATACAGTTTGAAGTCATTTCCAGCCCACTATACAAAAACGAAGTCATTTCAGACCCCCCATACAAAAAGCAAGTCATTTCAGACCCACCATACAAAAACCAAGTCATTTCAGACCCACCATACAATTTCAAGTCATTTCCAGCCCACTATACAAAAACCCAGTCATTTCAGACCCACCATACAAAAAACCAAGTCATTTCAGACCCACCATACAAAAATCAAGTCATTTCAGACCCACCATACAAAAACCAAGTCATTTCAGATCCACCATACAATTTCAAGTCATTTCCAGCCCACTCTACAAAAGCCAAGTCATTTCAGACCCCCCGCATACAAAAATCAAGTCATTTCAGACCCGCCATGCAAAAATCAAGTAATTTCAGACCCGCCATACAAAAATCAAGTAATTTCAGACCCACAATACAAAAATCAAGTCATTTAAGACCCACCATACAAAAACCAAGTCATTTCAGACCCCCCATACAAAAATCAAGTAATTTCAGACCCCCCATACAAAAATCAAGTCATTTCAGACTCCCCATACAAAAATCAAATCATTTCAGACCCACCATACAAAAAGCAAGTCATTTCAGACCCACCATACAAAAACCAAGTCGTTCCAGACCTCCCTTACAAAAATCAAGTCATTTCAGACCCCCCATACAAGAATCAAGTCATTTCAGACTCCATACAAAAATCAAGTCATTTCAGACCCACCAAACAAAAACCAAGTCATTTCAGACCCATCATACAATTTCAAGTCATTGCCAGCCCACGATACAAAAACCAAGTCATTTCAGACCCCCCATACAAAACTCAAGTCATTTCAGACCCCCCATACAAAAATTAAGTCATTTCAGACCCCCCATACAAAAACCAAGTCATTTCAGACCCCCCATACAAAAATCAAGTCATTTCAGACCCACCATACAAAAACCAAGTCATTTCAGACCCACCATACAATTTCAAGTCATTTCCAGCCCACTATACAAAAACCAAGTCATTTCAGACCCCCCATACAAAAATCAAGTCATTTCAGACCCACCACACAAAAATCAAGTCATTTCAGACACACCATACAAAAACCAAGTCATTTCAGACCCACCATACAAAAACCAAGTCATTTCAGACCCACTATACAAAAACCAAGTCATTTCAGACCCCCCTTATACAAAAATCAAGTCATTTCAGACTCCCCATACAAAAATCAAGTCATTTCAGACCCACCATACAAAAACCAAGTCATTTCAGACCTACCATACAATTTCAAGTCATTTCCAGCCCACTATACAAAAACCAAGTCATTTCAGACCCCCCATACAAAAATCAAGTCATTTCAGACTCCCTATACAAAAATCAAGTCATTTCAGACCCACCATACAAAAATCAAGTCATTTCAGATCCACCATACAATTTCTAGTCATTCCCAGCCCACTATACAAAAACCAAGTCATTTCAGACCCCCCATACAAAAATCAAGTAATTTCAGACCCCCCATACAAAAATCAAGTCATTTCAGACCCCCCGTACAAAAATCAAGGCATTTCAGACCCAACATACAAAAACCAAGTCATTTCAGACCCCCCATACAAAAATGAAGTCATTTCAGACCCCCCATACAAAAATCAGGTCATTTCAGACTCCCTATACAAAAATCAAGTCATTTCAGACCCACCATACAAAAATCAAGTCATTTCAGACCCACCATACAAAAACCAAGTCATTTCAGACCCACCATTCAATTTCAAGTCATTTCCAGCCCCCCAAACAAAAACCAAGTCAGTACAGACCCCCCATACAAAAATCAAGTCATTTAGGACATCCCATACAAAAATCAAGTCATTTCAGACCCCCCATACAAAAATCAAGTCATTTCAGACCTACCATACAATTTCAAGTCATTTCCAGCCCACTATACAAAAACCAAGTAATTTCAGACCCCCGCAAGTGGAGCAGATCCTCATTGCCATAGCCTGCGCCATCATGCGCGTGTACCGCCTGAAGGGAGGGCAGAGGGGGTTCTCGGGGCGCGTCGTCGACGTTTTCTCCTGTTTTTTTCCCCACCAATGCACACAAGTTGACGACAGTTACTAATATCCTGCTGCGCGAGTTCCTAGCGACAGCTACGAGTATACTATCTTATCTTCAACCATTTTTTAATTGGAAAACGGTTGAAAAGCCGCCGAATGCGGTACGTTATCTCGAAGTCCGAAAAACCACCCGCACTAAGACTTCGTGGCATGCCACGGCGCTACTGCGCACGGCGCCACTGCGCCACACATGCACTACAGTACACGCCTGAAAAAAAGCTCGACCGGACGCGCGCGTGTGTTTCCTCGCGCGCATTGCACGCCGATGTCTCCTCTTGTACGATACAACCACCACGCGACAATGGTTGACCAATTCACTCACCACGTCGCCCGCCGTTTTTTTGCTTGAACAGCACCACCCTTTGCACGACGGGTGGCGTCGATGCCGTCGGCCTGTACTCACCTTCGGTCACGGCTGCCGATACAACAACTAGCGGGGAGAAGGGTGCGGAGGGTGCCGGAACGCGGACGAAGCCAGAGCCTGGCGTCGCAGAAGGTGGGGCGGCGGGTACACGCCCAACGCCAGAAGTGGCAATCGGGCCCGTGGAGCTGGACTCGCAGGACGACTTGGCCCTTCTCAAAGAGGGTACGGGTACTCGTATGCTGTCGGAGTCAGAGCCTGGCGGCCAAAAAGGTGGGGCGGCGACTACGACGCCAGAAGTGGCCATCGGGCCCGTGGGGTTGGGCTCGCACGACGACTTGAAGCTTCTTGAGGAGGGTACCGGTATGCGAGCGGAGCCCGAGCTTGGCGTCCCAGAAGGTCGGGCGGCGGGTACAACGCCAGAAGTGACAATCGGGCCCGTGGGGCTGGACTCGCACGACGACTTGGCCCTTCTCAAAGAGGGTACGGGTACTCGTATGCTGTCGGAGTCAGAGCCTGGCGGCCAAGAAGGTGGGGCGGCGGCTACGACGCC
This sequence comes from Saccharina japonica, assembly GCA_008828725.1. NCBI lineage: Eukaryota > Phaeophyceae > Laminariales > Laminariaceae > Saccharina > Saccharina japonica. Next base: position 26,757 of record MEHQ01000805.1, on the reverse strand, counting down.
AGAAGTGGCCATCGGGCCCGTGGGGTTGGGCTCGCACGACGACTTGAAGCTTCTTGAGGAGGGTACCGGTATGCGAGCGGAGCCCGAGCTTGGCGTCGCAGAAGGTCGGGCGGCGGGTACAACGCCAGAAGTGACAATCGGGCCCGTGGGGCTGGACTCGCACGACGACTTGGCCCTTCTCAAAGAGGGTACGGGTACTCGTATGCTGTCGGAGTCAGAGCCTGGCGGCCAAGAAGGTGGGGCGGCGGCTACGACGCCAGAAGTGGCCATCGGGCCCGTGGGGTTGGGCTCGCACGACGACTTGAAGCTTCTTGAGGAGGGTACCGGTATGCGAGCGGAGCCCGAGCTTGGCGTCGCAGAAGGTCGGGCGGCGGGTACAACGCCAGAAGTGACAATCGGGCCCGTGGGGCTGGACTCGCACGACGACTTGGCCCTTCTCAAAGAGGGTACGGGTACTCGTATGCTGTCGGAGTCAGAGCCTGGCGGCCAAGAAGGTGGGGCGGCGGCTACGACGCCAGAAGTGGCCATCGGGCCCGTGGGGATGGGCTCGCACGACGACTTGAAGCTTCTCGAGGGGGGTACCGGTATGCGAGCGGAGCCCGAGCCTGGCGTCGCAGAAGGTAGGGCGGCGGGTACAACGCCAGAAGTGACAATCGGGCCCGTGGGGCTGGGCTCGCACAACGACTTGGACCTTCTCAAAGAGGGTACGGGTACTCGTATGCTGTCGGAGTCAGAGCCTGGCGGCCAAGAAGGTGGGGCGGCGGCTACGACGACAGAAGTGGCCATCGGGCCCGTGGGGTTGGGCTCGCACGACGACTTGAAGCTTCTCGAGGAGGGTACCGGTATGCGAGCGGAGCCAGAGCCTGGCGTCGAAGAAGGTAGGGAGGCGGCTACGACGCCAGAAGTGGCCATCGGGCCCGTGGGGTTAGGCTTGCTCGAGCCGGGGGTCGACGTTAGCAGCGCCAAGGCATCACCGTCGGTGTTCGCCGAGGCGGTGACTATGAACTCTGTGGCCGGCGAAGTGGAGAGCAGCAGAGGGGTTGAGCGGGGTCGGGAACGGGGATATGTGGACGAGAAGATCAGCGGTGAGGTTTCTACGATTTGTAGTAGTGGTATAGGGCTATTAATGCATTACCTCCTGTCAAGCCGCGATTGCAAACGCGGCCGGAAGCTCTTGCGGTCTAAAAAACCAAACCAAACAGGACACGTGTGAATAGTAGAACAGTCGATCGTTTTTTCAAAAAAGTTTATTTGCCGGAGTTTTTTTCCGGGGGACAGCGTTCATAAGGGCCGGCGAATGGTTAGGCTAAGGTCCGGGTTATGCAGAGATTTTATAGCTTTTTTTTTCAGATAACCCTTATCGTAATGCTGGAGTTACACGCGAGCCACACTGCAGTTGGCGTGTTTCATATTTTAGACTAAACATATTTTATAACTAGTAGGATACACCAGGTACCATGTAGTACATATGTTGCTTTACAAGTACGTACATGCCTCGTACAGGTGGCTCGCACTTTGTACAGCCTGCAGCCAGCCTGGAAGACAAGACCTGTGTGGGTTTATAATGTTGCGGGAAGCATTGCGAGGAACACAGGAATTTACCCCGCCGCGCCCACATTCTTATGGAATTACACTCTTTGTGATGTGCTTGCACCCTGCTCTCCCGCACAGACATGAACAAGGTCATGGAGGGGTGGAACGGGAAGCAGGTTACCGACGCACTCCTGTGGGCAAAAAGGTATGCCAGCATCGCCGCTGTGATGGTCTCGACGGAGAAGGCTCCAGCCCACCAGCACGGGAAAACTGGACCGCACCATGGCAGGGCAAAGCCTGGAGAGCACCAAACGGAAGATTCCATCAAGAGAGGTCGGGAAATCGAAGGTGTGATACGTTATAATTGCGCACTCGGGGCTGTCCCGTGGAAAAGGCAGGAACTGTTGATTTACTGAGGTTGCCGCGAGGACGACTGGTGGAGTTGGGGGACAGATGTGAATACGGTAGGCGGTGGTGGCGACGAGTTTTTCAGATGCACAGCTTTTGGCTATCCGTTATCTAGTTCGCGCCACCACTGAAAAGTGGATGGCTATATATTCCATGGTAGAGCACAGCCGTACTCGTAGCACTCATCTATGCTGCTCGCACCGCGCACTTACCTGTACTATGATACCCTATATATGACGTTGTCCGAACGCGCGTTTCGTTTCGTGCATCGTGCATGCTTGGGCCACAGAACTTGGGGTAATATTTGGCAGGCTTGACCGCTTGGAGCGGCGGCACTTCATGGTTTGGTTTGCCGACGTCAGCAGGGCGGTCAATGAGGCTGCAGAGGCCTTGGTGCGGAAAGAGGCCGCAGAGATACGAGAGAAGAGGTGGGCTGAGCACGAGGCCAGACAGGAAGGTGTCCGCGGTAGGCTTCTGTTCTGCCCGGAAGGGAGTGTGACAGCAGCAATGGACGACCGCAGCCGCTTCAACTTTGGTGCCGGGGTCTCGTCGGGTACTGCCTCAAGCGGGGCGTTTGCGGTTCGACCACGGCAAGTTCGAGACTGCCCGGACGGCCTCCTCGCCCCGGAAAGGAACACCGTACGTTCAAGAAAGACCAGCGGAGGTACGAAAAGTCTGCTTAATATAACAAATATCGCATGAGCGGCGTTTGCGAGAAAGAGGACAGCTAAATACTCGCGCCTATATTTTTTTTGTTGATAGGAGAAATGTGCTAGCATGTATGATACCAGCGTGAAATGTGGTATTAGTGTACGTCGAGTGTTCACAACCTATACAGCCGAGAAAATATTGCGCCTCGGAGCTGTCCTCTGGGGCCTTTTCTATCGAAGCTTCTCTCCCACCTGAATTTCTCTCTTTTTTGATTGTCAAGAAAACAGCCACGAACACAGGACGCACAGGAACGTTTTCCTGAACCAGGAACATTAGCAGAGAGCACTCAAACAAGAACGCTTACATACGTAGCCTTCTAACGAAAAAACAAATGGGGGAAATCAGGAAAGTCAAGAAATTTAGGACAACGTAAGTTTGGGCAGTAATGGCCCTTATGGCGGCAGGAGGCGTCCAAGAGGCGCGGCGGACTCAGTGACGCCGGGTGTATATACCGGCGATGGTTGCCTCATAAAAATACGTCCAGAATGACCCATTTTAAGGGGACCCTTCATTAAAGTAACAACAACTGAAAAATAGTTTTGTTTTTGTTGTTTCCAGCTGTAAAATCATTTCTGGTATATAGAAGGACGACAATTCGTGACTCCTTATGTACCGAAAACTGCGTAACTCCATTACTAAAAGCCTCCGACTACTGCAGCTCCCTAGAGACACTTTATTTAACAAAATCTATGTGGCAGCCTTTTTTTTTTTTTTGGCGGATAATCGATCCCACGCTCGCTTCATCAGCGAAAATCGCCTCATATCATACGAAGTATATGGACAGGAAAAGCACATATGGTACATGCTCATGAGACTCCCTACGAACACGAACCGAAAGCGTCACTATCCCAACTGCCTCTGATTCGGTCTCTAAATATACTGTAAAGACAGCCTGTATGATACCCGTTCGACCGTAAACATAAGCGACTTTTACTGCTGTAGATAATAGATAAAATGTTCAATCTTAGACTTCGAGTCTGACGGCCGGAGTCCAAATCCCGGCATGTCCTCGATCTCCCCTTTTTTACTTCGTTTCTTACGTTCATTTTGTTTTGCTTTGTGTCGTATGCCGACCCAACCAAGTACTTCTCGGGTGTGATTAGTTGTTCCCGTCGGTTGAGATAAATGATTTATCGTGAACATCGTAACGCCTAGCGGTTCTTCAGACGGCTAAAAGCACCAACAACACTAAAGTAAACAGTAAGTGAAAAAAAACTTTGATTTTTTTGTCTATGCGAGCGCTCTAAACCACACCAGAAATCCCTGACTGGGAAAATTGCGCGAAACTCCGAGATCCTGGGGGGGGTGATAACTAAACATCCCCGGGTGAAAAATATAGTGTTTTCAAGCCTTTTCTCTATCCGCATGGTTACATGATTATAGCATATGCTTAGGTTTACGATACCAGTACCCCATGGCTTCAATTCTAGTTGTCTGTACATACTATTTACGGTTTTTCGAACATCTCTTTATACTTACGGTCAGACTGGTAGGCTGTTTTTTTTTGGCCTCGTGTGCACGATCGTTCCCGCGCACTAGCCGTCACTAAAACCCCTGCGCAGACAGGAACGCTCTCCTTTACGTTTACCTGGCTATGAGGCGCTTGTCGTGATGAAGAGTTGCGTGGGAGCGATCATCCGCCAGAGATACAAAAACATAGTTTGTTCGTAATATATACCTGGTATATGGTCTTTTTTTAAGTAAACTGTATTTAGGGAGCTCCTGTAGCCCGAGGAGGGTTAGATATGTGGTAATGCCGTTTTCGGTAGGAGGTCATGAAATGGAAATATAATACCACGAACAGCATTGCAGAGGTAAAAAAAAACTGAAAACCCTATTTTTTTCTNCTCGACGGAGAAGGCTCCAGCCCACCAGCACGGGAAAACTGGACCGCACCACGGCAGGGCAAAGCCTGGAGAGCACCAAACCGAAGATTCCATCAAGAGAGGTCGGGAAATCGAAGGTGTGATACGTTATAATTGCGCACTCGGGGCTGTCCCGTGGAAAAGGCAGGAACTGTTGATTTACTGAGGTTGCCGCGAGGACGACTGGTGGAGTTGGGGGACAGGTGTGAATACGGTAGGCGGTGGTGCCGACGAGTTTTTCAGTTGCACAGCTTTTGGCTATCCGTTATCTGGTGCGCGCCACCAATGAAGAGTGGATGGCTATATATTCCATGGTAGAGCACAGTCGCACTCGTAGCACCCATCTATGCTGTTCGCACCGCGCACCCGCCTATCCCACACCCTATATATGACGTTGTCTGAACGCGCGTTTCGCTTCGTGCATCGTGCATGCTTGGGCCACAGAACTTGGGGTAATATTTGGCAGGCTTGACCGCTTGGAGCGGCGGCACTTCATGGTGTGGTTTGCCGACGTCAGCAGGGCGGTCAATGAGGCTGCAGAGGCCTTGGTGCGGAAAGAGGCCGCAGAGGTAAGAGAGAAGAGGTGGGCTGAGCACGAGGCCAGACAGGAAGGTGTCGCGGTAGGCTTCTGCTTCTGCCCGGAAGGGAGTGCGACACGCAGCAATGGAACGACGCAGCGCTTCAACTTTGGTGCCGGGGTCTCGTCGGGTACTGCCTCAAGCGGGGCGTTTGTGTTCGACCACGGCAAGTTCGAGACTGCCCGGGCAGCCTCCTCGCCCCCGGAAAATATCACCCGTACGTTCAAGAAGACCAGCGGAGGTACGAAAGTCTGCTTAATATAACAAATATCACATGAGCGGCGTTTGCGAGAAAGAGGACAGCTAAATACTCGCGCCTACGTATATGTGTTTTGTTGATAGGGGAAAAGTGCTAGCATGTATGATACCAGCGTGAAATGTGGTATATATGTACGTCGAGTGTTCACAACCTATATAGCCGAGAAATGTCTTAGGGCCTTTCTTATCGAAGGGTTCTCTCCCACCTGAATTTCTTCTCTTTTTTTGTGCCAAGAAAAACAGCGCAAGAACACAGGACGCACAGGAACGTTTTCCTGAACCAGGAACATTAGCAGAGAGCACTCAAACAAGAACGCTTACATACGTAGCCTTCNGAGAGAAGAGGTGGGCTGAGCACGAGGCCAGACAGGAAGGTGTCGCGGTAGGCTTCTGTTTCTGCCCGGAAGGGAGTGTGACACGCAGCAATGGAACGACGCAGCGCTTCAACTTTGGTGCCGGGGTCTCGTCGGGTACTGCCTCAAGCGGGGCGTTTGCGTTCGACCACGGCAAGTTCGAGACTGCCCGGACGGCCTCCTCGCCCCCGGAAAGGAACACCCGTACGTTCAAGAAGACCAGCGGAGGTACGAAAGTCTGCTTAATATAACAAATATCGCATGAGCGGCGTTTGCGAGAAAGAGGACAGCTAAATACTCGCGCCTATATATTTTTTGTTGATAGGAGAAATGTGCTAGCATGTATGATACCAGCGTGAAATGTGGTATATATGTACGTCGAGTGTTCACAACCTATACAGCCGAGAAAATATTGCGACTCGGAGCTTGTCTTGGGGCCTTTCTTATCGAAGGCTTCTCTCCCACCTGAATTTCTTCTCTTTTTTTGTGTCAAGAAAAACAGCGCACGAACACAGGACGCACAGGAACGTTTTCCTGAACCAGGAACATTAGCAGAGAGCACTCAAACAAGAACGCTTACATACGTAGCCTTCAAACGAGAAAAAAAATGGGGGAAATCAGGAAAAGTCAAGAAATTTAGGACAACGTAATTTTGGGCAGGAATGGAACTTATGGCGGCACGAGGCGTCCAAGAGGCGCGGCGGACTCAGTGACGCCGGGTGTATATACCGGCGATGGTTGCCTCATAAAAATACGTCCAGAATGACCCATTTTAAGGGGACCCTTCATTAAAATAACAACAACTGAAAAATAGTTTTGTTTTTGTTTTTTCCAGCTGTAAAATCATTTCTGGTATATAGAAGAACGACAATTCGTGACTCCTTATGTACCGAAAACTGCGTAACTCCATTACTAAAAGCCTCGAACTACTGCAGCTCCCTAGAGACACTTTATTTAACAAAATCTATGTGGCAGCCTTTTTTTTTTTTTTGGCGGATAATCGATCCCACGCTCGCTTCATCAGCGAAAATCGCCTCATATCATACGAAGTATATGGACAGGAAAAGCACATATGGTACATGCTCATGAGACTCCCTACGAACACGAACCGAAAGCGTCACTATCCCAACTGCCTCTGATTCGGTCTCTAAATATACTGTAAAGACAGCCTGTATGATACCCGTTCGACCGTAAACATAAGCGACTTCTACTGCTGTAGATAATAGATAAAATGTTCAATCTTAGACTTCGAGTCTGACGGCCGGAGTCCAAATCCCGGCATGTCCTCGATCTCCCCTTTTTTACTTCGTTTCTTACGTTCATTTTGTTTTGCTTTGTGTCGTATGCCGACCCAACCAAGTACTTCTCGGGTGTGATTAGTTGTTCCCGTCGGTTGAGATAAATGATTTATCGTGAACATCGTAACGCCTAGCGGTTCTTCAGACGGCTAAAAGCACCAACAACACTAAAGTAAACAGTAAGTGAAAAAAAACTTTGATTTTTTTGTCTATGCGAGCGCTCTAAACCACACCAGAAATCCCTGACTGGGAAAATTGCGCGAAACTCCGAGATCCTGGGGGGGGTGATAACTAAACATCCCCGGGTGAAAATATAGTGTTTTCAAGCCTTTTCTCTATCCGCATGGTTACATGATTATAGCATATGCTTAGGTTTACGATACCAGTACCCCATGGCTTCAATTCCAGTTGTCTGTACATACTATTTACGGTTTTTCGAACATCTCTTTATACTTACGGTCAGACTGGTAGGCTGTTTTTTTTTGGCCTCATGTGCACGATCGTTCCCGCGCACTAGCCGTCACTAAAACCCCTGCGCAGACAGGAACGCTCTCCTTTACGTTTACCTGGCTATGAGGCGCTTGTCGTGATGAAGAGTTGCGTGGGAGCGATCATCCGCCAGAGATACAAAAACATAGTTTGTTCGTAATATATACCTGGTATATGGTCTTTTTTTAAGTAAACTGTATTTAGGGAGCTCCTGTAGCCCGAGGAGGGTTAGATATGTGGTAATGCCGTTTTCGGTAGGAGGTCATGAAATGGAAATATAATACCATGAACAGCATTGCAGAGGTAAAAAAAAAACTGAAAACCCTATTTTTTTCTTAAGGCAGCAGCACATTGTTTTTATTGACCGAAGGACAGTGTTGTCGACCGAAAACCGAAAACGAAAATGTCTCTGTCGGTTTATCGTTTTTTGTCGAAAATGTCGGTCGGTCTATCGTTCGGTCGGTTAAAAGTGTAAACGAGGAGGGATGGTCGCGCGAACGGCGGCGCGTCAAATAAATGTGAGCGATGTTTGGTGATCGAGCGCGGTAGATGGATATCAACATCATTTTCTAGGTACAGTACCAAATGATGCCGACAGCATCAACGCCCCACCACATCGTCTAAGGCCTCGTCCCCTTTCTCGCTCCTTCGCCCCCTCTCTCTGCTGCGCAGCGCATTCGGGCCGGCCGTGGCAGATCGCTTCGGCGGCGTTGTCCGCAAGTTTTGAAGCTGAGGGATCTCGCCCCGCCAGCCTGGTCAATGCTTCTCAGCCGATGTGGGGCTGCATCCAAGAAGCTCTCGACAAGAGCTAAAACCCGCCGTCTCCCACTTATAGGGGATGTCTCGTGTCGAAGAGAACGAAAAGCACTCTGCCGTGAGAGAGGAAGGGAGCTGCCGAGGGAGCAAGTGGTCTACATTAGTGGTAGCCATAGATAGCGGCAGGCTTCTGAGGGCGATACGTTTCTTACCCGCGATAGAACTCCCTCCGTCGTTCACTAGGCGGCACCCAAGAGGGGGGGGCACCATGCGAAAATAGCTGTCACTCCTGAGTCGAGGCGTTCCATGCAGACATGTGTGTATCGTTTCTGTGTTGTGCGGATTGGGGGATATAGGGGGATCGTGGTAGTCGAGGGGTATACTACTAATAGTGGATAATCATGGAGCCACAGAGGGGACTTTATTTGCGCTGTGTTTTGTGGCGACTAAGGAACCGTATGCTGTCGTCGCTTGCTAAAGCCTGCCGCGTTTGTCTAGGGAGCAGCAGAGGCACGACGGGTGCAGTTGTATGGGGCTTGCACAGGTTGAGTTAACGAGAGGGCACCGGCCAAGCTGTCCCTTAATTAGTTCCCATAATTAGTTCCTGGAAGGTGGGTAAAGCTGTCCTTCGATGAAGCTTTGTTCACACCTGCTATTCTTGGGAACGCTTTTGTTTTATAATAATAATAATAATTAAAAAAAAAAAAAACTGTTTCGTGACGGCTACCCCATGGTTTTGGAAGGCGAGGATAGGATTACCGCCGGTATGATACACTATGCAGTGCTTTTGATTTAGAGCGGAAACTTAATTTGTGTGTGGGAGGAAATTTATTTGGGAGGAATTTCTTTTTAGAGAGGATGTTGCTCGCCTGCAATGCTGCGTTTTGTTTTCGACTGGTGGAATAGAATAGTGGGAGGGGGGGGTCGGGATGGGTACACACGTTTTGCCGAGACAACTCCGATGGCTACTATTAATAGTCCCAGTGTATTTTATTATTATTTTTGCCTTCCGACAATGTACAAGGGCATTATTCAAATCATAATTAAAAAGCTGAAACAATTAGTCAAATACCACCAATCTCGTCCAATCAATCATCCTCCCCTGCTGCATACTCAATCCCAGTATGGATCTCTATGGCAGATCTCAGAGCTTCAAATATCAACCTCAAAATCCCCGCTTCAGAAAAGATAGTGTAGCTGTCGCTAGGAACTCGCGCAGCAGGATATTAGTAACTGTCGTCAACTTGAGTACATTCGTGGGGAAAAAAAAACAGAAAAAACATGCTGCCTCGCTGGCAGCGTTCACAGATGCGCGAAGAAGAGCAATACACAGGAGCATATGCAGATGAAATTCAATATTCCTGTGTTTTATCAATACTGACGTCAACTTGTGTGCATTGGCGGGGGGAAAAAAACATAAAAAGCATGCTGTCTCGCTGGTAGCGTTTACAGCTGCGCGATGACAAGCAATACGCAGGAGCATAAGAAGTTGAAAGTCAATATTCCTGTGTGTTATCAATACACCAGGTGTCGACTATAGAAATAAAAAACTGATCACTCCGACAAGTTGATCGAGTAAAGAGACAGGTGGTATTACGCCTCGTGAACACCAGAGTCCCGGGTTCGAGACCATGTACGGCCCCTTTCACGAGAGACTTGGTCAAAATTTGAGAACTCGTAATTATTTACAGAGATATGAATTTAGTGGCGACCAAAAACCTAAGAGTAAACTCTTAGGAATATTGTTACAGTAGGCTATCGCACCGAAACCTGGCCGGCAAGTATTTGCCGGAGGTTTCCATTCTTGTGGTACCAGGTGGGTCATGCAAGCTTGCGACCACCCGTACGTGTACTTGCGGCGGCAGCACTGGCGGGGCGGCCGACCCTCCCGGGAGACCGGAGGTCGGAGAGCACGCACCCGAACAAGTCACGCGAAACACATACCTCTTGTGGTGAGCTCGCGTCATGCAACGCGCCAAATCACTGACAGGGCAGGATTTTGCGGAGATTCCCGTCGTACGTTCTGATGTAGAGGCCGGGAGCAGGTGCGTACGGCGCCGAGCGGGTGGACCCGCAGCGCCTGTCGTTGCAGCCGAGGCGGGGGCGCACGATGGCGAAGAAACCGCGCGGAAAGGCGGTCGGAGGCGGGAGAGACCCGCCAAACAAGAATGTGTCAGCTGCGCCTGAGGACTATCATAGGTATGCTCATACTTCGGTGTATTTACGTGCAACGATCTGGCAGGTACACGTATACAAACGGACAAATACGCTGCGCGTAGTGTTGTTGAGTTGCGACGTTCGAAAAACATGGCGACATGGAGCTGTAATAGGTGTCACCGGCTTTCGCAAAAGCTTGATCGAGCAAAATATTAGTTAAGGGCTCTATTCCTTTACACGCAGCCGCCCCAGACCACGGCGAGAAAATTAGTACCGACGCTCGATCACTTTCGTCTACCAGCTGGCGCAAAATAAAACCGCGGTATCATCATCAACAACTAATTCTGCGGTGGAATAAAAATGAAAGTACGACGGCCGGGTCTCTTAAGTGTCCCTATCGTTGAGACTAAAATTCACGAAGGGCATTTTCCCCTCACTACGTTACGACCTTTTAGTTTGTGCACTCTGCCTCTGGCATGCGCTGCTTCTACAACTGTCTCTCCAACAGGGTACACACTCACCAAGGAATAGCACGAGGCAGTCGGGCACAAGTTTTTTTTTAACATCTCTACAGCCGCCTGCTCAACGACACACGGCAAAGCAAAGCTAAACAACACTGCAGTAGGCGTAACCGCTCCTTACACCAAAAACGTTTTCGGCGGCGACCTCATATACTTGAGCGTTTTAGGAGGGCAGGCCTCTCAAGTTACACCTTGCTTACTGCAAAATCGCGTTGTCGACCCCCCTGTTGAGTTTGTGGCCATCGCGGCTCTTTGCTCCAATACCATTAAACGTTCAACGTCGTCACGCTAACTTTACTCTCCGAACAGTAGGCCACCAACGCGTCCCGAGAGCCAGGTGAGATAGCCGCGCTGAGCTCCAGACACAGCGGGGAATCTCGGAAAGAAACCGATACAACAGTAAAACTACAAGCAGAGTCAGAGTAACCTTTCAACGCATACATACACGGCAGAGCCGAGGCGCACATCACCCTCCACCTCGCTTGTACCCGAAAGTAACGGGCAGCATCAACCTGAATGGTGACGCTTCGATTCGTTTGCTCGATACATCCCGAAAATCGCCACCACCACAAGACTACAGCTAGCCAACGTCATAAACCCACCCCCCCACAACAAAACGACCCGAAACGCCTCCACACCTTAAAGTGACACTCACTTGGTCGCGATGGGGGTCAATCAGGTTATCAACGCGTGAAAACGATCGCCGACGGACAACTCGCCGTCACGACGTGGCATGCCAGCTTCTTATCTGGTCTCAATTAGTCCCACGCTGAGAGTTCCCTCCCCTCTTTCGTCATAAACGTCCGGCGAACGGTTGAAAGTTTGACGCTGGTGTCGGAGCCTCACGCGTAACGACGAGCTGGCTTGCGGAAAACAATGCTAAAACTATCGGAAATAGTGGAGCAGCTAGCCATCCACCATCCGGGCCTTCACTTTGTACAAGTATACGAGCACTAAGCTCCCCTTGTCTTTCAGTCCTGGAAAACATATCATCACTAAAACTAGAAATCCCTGCACGTGCTTCTAAATTCTCGACCTTCGACTCCAGCATCTTGGGGGACCGGGGGGGGGAGGGGGAGGATAGTCGGACTTCAACGTTCACAAAAAAAAAAAAAAGACTTGTAAAACGTTACCTGCAATACGGTATGAGTGATAAACGCAGGCAGAGTATGTTGGCCAGCAGAAATCGATGCTACCACCACGAACTAGCTAGGTATGAGCGACTCGCCTTCTACAACCAACCATGAAACAACCGTCACGAAACATAATTACTATAAAAGAGTTAGTAAGCGTCGAAGGACAGCTTTACCCATTTTCCAGGGATTGAACGACAGCTGGGGCGGTGCCCTCTCGTTAACTTAGCCTGTGTAATCCGCATACAGCTACCCCCCGTCGTGCCTCTGCCACTTATACAACGCTACAGCCCCGTATCAGAGATGGCCACACGTTTTCCCTTAATCTCCGTGCAGCAACAACAGTTCGCCCGCTCCGTGACTCTCCACTCCAACTCCCCGACCACCCTTAAAGCCCCCCCCGCTTGCTGTCTCAGGAAATGGTCAAACCAGAAAACAAATCACTTAATTCGAAGTCCTCATCCATTGCAAGTCTGCCTAATAAGCGGTTCTTAGTAGGACACGGCTCTGATTCTATGCGACTCGCCCAACACCTCACGGCGCTTCGAGCTTGGTGCAAGCAATGTCTGTCTGGTCCGTGAAAACCCGACGTGCTCCGTCCCGGCATTGAAGGGATGCGATGGTTAATGGTCATACGACTACCGCCATGCATGCTATGAGTACAACCCCCCCTCCCATTGCGCACATGAGTATGAGTGTAGCACCTCGGTTCAGGAGTGTCAATTAATTTTTCCTGGTGCGCTCTCTCTCTCTCGGGTAACGCCACAGTATGGACGTAGGGGACTCTATCGAGGGTAAGAAACGTATCGTCTTCAGAAACCTGCTACTTGGCCGTCCACCTGCGGCAGCTATCTTCCTGTCTCACAGCAAGCTCTAGTCTCTTCGGCAACGAGACTTCTCCCGAGTTGGAAACGGCGTATGGCAAACGCATGCGGATTAGATTGGTCGGCAAGAAATCGGCCCTATTTGCACGAACGAGCCCTGAACGGCTCGCTTTCCACAGCCGAAACAAACAGGCGCCACGAAAAACAGCATTACTATAAAAAAAAATACCAGAATGTGAAGTAAGCGTTGGATGACAGCTTTACCCACATTCAAGGAATTAACGAACAGCTAGACCGGCGCCCCAATCCTAAACTGTGCCTGTGCAAGCCCCATTCAGCTACCCCTCGTCGCGCCTCTTCCCTCTAGACAACGTCGACTACTTGGTACATAGTTATAATTAGTCTCCAGGCCGCGCAACAATGCTTCTCCCGTGCTCCAGGACTCTCCACCCCAACCCCTCCACTAACCGCGAAGCACCCCTCCCAATGTGCTCCGCCTCGAAAGGGATGCGTGGTCGATGGTCAAACGACTACGTCAAGCACCAAATGAGTACACCCCCCCCCATTGCGCACGTGAGTATGAGCGCAACGCCTCGGCTCAGGCTCGTCAGCTACTTTCCGCCCGGTGTGCTCTCTGTCTCGCTCTCGTTCGGATACGACCTCTGTACGAACAGAGGGATCTCTATCGGGGGTGACAAACGCATCACCTTCGGGAGCCTACTACTAGACCGTGCACCCGTGGCACCTCTTTTCCTGTCTCGCTGACAGTCTCTGTCCTCTTCAACACGAGACTTCCCCTAAGTTGGAGACGGCGGGTCGTTGCTCCTCAGAGCGTTTTCATCGACACTCGATATCGGTGCGCCGGCGCTAGTCAATCTGGAGGGGCGAGTCTTCTCGGTCTCCGGAGGTAGCCTCGACACCCCCGAAACAATATTTCAGGGGTGGCCTGGGTCCGCTGTGCAGGGTAAAGACAGGTCAAAGAAGAAAGAACAAAGTGTTAGGCGGTGCGCGGTGCGGGCGTGCAAAATTATCGGCATTGATATAGAATATACCATCGACAACCTTCTGCCCCGTGCGAGCAACAAGGGTCGCTCGCAGTTGGCTCGTGGATGCCTCCCGCCAACAAACTCCGATGGCGGGTGATGGCGGGTGAGTATGATGGCCGAGATCGTGTAAAATGTATTATTATTGAGACTGACCAGCAGTACAGCATCGGCATTCAAGCTGCTGACAGTACACCCCGCAGCATGAGTGTTGGTTCACCGTGAGAAACCACGCGCCGTCAGTCAAAATGAGACAAAAACACACACATAGGACCACCGTTCTTCCGCTACGCATCAATATTCTGGCAACGTAATCCGACCCCAAGATTGGACACTCTGGAGGACGCGTCGGGTGGGCATCTCAAAGACGCAATCCTCCCCGCTTCCTGGGCGCCTACTGGTGAGAAACGCTTCTGGTCGCAGCGCTTTCTCGGCCATACGTCGTGCTCGACGTGCTACACGCTGGTATACCTCCGTATGTTTCTTCCAGGCAAACCCCGTGTTTCGTGCGGCTACTTACTGTAGTTGTCCTCTCTCGCAAACGCTGCCCATGCGAGGTTTTCTAAGCCTCCTTAACTCCAGTGGCCTCTTTTTTTATTTAGGGTTATACGTGTTAGCACTAGCAACCGCGTTCGTGTTCAAAAACAAATAGGTGCTCTCCATCAACTCACGGGGCGTGGAAAACAGATCACGGAGTCCCTCGGTCGGAAGCGGCGGGTCAGGCACGTACACGCAGCAGATGCTGCTGTCGGCGAGCCCCGCTCCCCTCCTCCCTCCCCCCTCTCCACCCCCCCTGCCTCCCCCGCCCCCTGCCATCCCTCCTCCCCCTCCCCCCCCTCGCTCCTCCCCTCTCCCCCCTCCTCCCCGGCCGATGATGCCACCACCGTCGCGTCCGTTCCTCGTCGCGAGGACGCCATCGGCAGAAGAGTGAACTCCCCTCGGGCGGTCCTGGACCATGCCCAGGTTCACCTGAGCGAGGTACAATAATAAGACGATGAGGTACCCTCCAACGGAGCACTATATGCTACAGTCAGTAGGCACGGGTAGCAGGCGTGAGCAGTACCTCGTGTCGTTGGTCCAGCTTTTACACCTTACGCCCGCTCGTGGAACACAGCAAATACCATATCACGACTTGAGCGCAAAGCATAGGACATTTGTCCGCACGGGAGATATATCTATATATACTAATGAGGTATGGTTACAAGCACGGCAACCGTCCCTACACGCAACAGCAATGACACGTGCAGACGAAATAAACCTAGCCTAACTGCAATACAACTCATAAATCGAATTCCAACACGGCCCTTCGATGAAGCTGCGGCTACTGCCTGCGAGGAACGTCATCCCCTGGAGATGTGCAAGTGTGCTAAGAAGGCGTACCACATTAAGCAGAGCTTAAGTACGTTGCCAAAAATTCCCCTTCGTAAAGGGGTGCGTGAGAGTTCCACTGTATAACTATTGACGTTCGCCTGTCTGATTGTATTTACATATCCGTTGGTTCGTGGATTTTGTTTAGTTCCCGGAACATGATTTGCGTCAATGCGAGAGCTGTGGAATACCGATTCTGACAAGTAAATACGAGTTCTTCGAAAACGGGAGAGCGACGGCGAGCTCCCCGCCCCGGTTTTGTTGGCATCGATGACCGTGTGGGTGTAATAGCTGCCGTGCCTGCACCAAATGACCTCATACTCGATCTCGAGATATCTCCTGCGCCCCTGAGAACAAAAAAAGCTATCATGTCCCGACGCGCTTTCCTTCCCCTACGTCCGTTCTGTGACATCAAATCTAGCGATTTTGTGCGCTGGGCCTCACCCCTCCGTTGTCCCCCTCCATCCCTCATCACCGTCCTCATCACCGCCCTTGACTTGCCGACGACTATACGTCGACCCCCACGGGGTCAAGACCTCCACGTGAAGGATGAGCGAAATCCCGATGGCCTTTCTACGTAGGTATCAGTCCGTCGTGGTCAAACGTGCTTCGCGGTTCGACGGATCCTATAAATACCTGTTCGCCGTTTCTCTATATCGACCCTGACTGCCTGTTTGATCTTACCATATGGCAGTACAGCGTTTTTCAAGCTATTCAGCGTATCATACAAGCTACCGCTGGATGGGCGTAACACGGTGGAAAATGAACCAGAAATTCCCCGGCGTAAATAGCCCAACACCAAGCCACCAAGCTACTGTAGATTACTTCGGGGCTTAGCCAGCGCGAAGGCCACTTGTTTCGAAGGCTGGCCTTCGCGGCTGCCGGCATCAACCAACCGATGAGGGGCGAGTGAGAATATACACGTTGTCGTGCATGCGTTCATCATTGTTTTGAAAAAATGATGTCTCACCCCCAGGCGTAGTCCAACCTCGCCGGTGCCCACGCCTGCGGCGAACAACGCTCCGTTGGGCCAGACGGACCCCGCTCCGATGCTAGCGCCGCCCCCGCCGCCAATCCTACGGTCGCTAAATGTCCCTCTGAATGGAGAGTGCCGCGCCGCCAGCAAGGGGACTGCAGGAGGTTGAATCGAGTGCAAGCCCCACCGCGGGGTGGCCAGGAGATGCGTGGCCAACTCGTGAAGGCTCCGGTTGACCGGCGAGTAAGGGGCGGACTGCGCGTAAGACATTACGTTTAGCGGGGCCGTCATTGGGCAGGTGGAACAGTACAGAAAGAGACTGTCTGGTGAGGACGAGGGCCCAACTTGGTTTGGATGGCAACCAAATGAACAGCTTCCGTGTTACGTTTCCATGGTAATTTTGGCAGCTTCTTGAACATTCCCATCGGTTACAGGTGTCTATAAAACATTCCTATAACCAAGGCGAGCAAGGTCTAATGCGCGTGTTCATTCTGTGTCATGTGTTCGAAGAACGGCAACAACGTGAGCAAAGGCTGAAGTCGTTGCAGTAATGAGAGCAACGTCCGACGTCCAACTGGAAAATTGCTATGAACCTGCGCTGTAGCGCTTGCGTAGCGAGTGCTTGTTCCATAGTCTACTTCTACATAGCCCCTGCTAGCTGGCATCGTTCGCTCTCAACTCGTGGCGACAAAAAATATTTACACTGATATAGCAACGGTTCTAGTGTGTTGCTAACGTTTACTCTGCTCTCCGAAAACAGGATGGGTAAGCACACGCTACACTCGTTACTCGGTTTGATCGCGCAAATTGAAATATTTCCCCCATTAACTTGCTCAAGGCGCTCATAAATTATTCAAACCCACAACAAGTTACGGTCGTATTTTGAGCATAAAGATTAGTTGTAATAGTTTGGAGAGCAGTGCCATCACGCTTATCGTTGGAGTATTTTTAGCAATCGTCACCACTCTTGTTTCTTGCCCAACCATTTCACACCGCTGTTCAAATTCAGAGGCCTACTTGACATCGATTCACCCGTTGTTCGTTCACAATCTTGTTCTGTTCGCGTATATAATGGTTGGGTTCGTAGGATGTCATCAACACGGGAATATAGCAACAGCACAGCAGCGACGGCTCAATCCCATCCCATCCCAGCCCAGCCCACCGCCTACCGACCCAGTATACCTCGGGTGGCTGCCGCAGGGCCACAGTCCTGCGCCGGCTGGAGGCGTCGACAGCCGCAGTTGCCGACGTCCACACCATCGCGGCGAGCGCGGCGGCCGGGTTGACTGTTGTCAGCGGCGGGTACACGATTGGATGAGCGTTAATCAGGGTGCACGAAATACTTCAGCAGTGATCACGCGATTAGTGAGCGCTTATCAGCGTGGAAAACATACCACAGCAATGGACACAAGCATGGCGGCTGAAATACGTTACTCCCTTTACTTCGACTGAAGTTGACACTCACGGAGCGGCCAGGATTAGAAGCGAGGCAGCACACGGATCGCACGATATCTACTGTCGACAGTGTCACTTCTTAAAATCGCGCGCAAGTATTGGCCAAGAGCTGGCGGCATCTACAGGGATAACTTACACAGGTCTTACAATATGTGGCGTTTCGTGTTAACACCAGCAACCACATGCTTGTGCAAGAAATACATTTGCCATCCATCCACTCACCGACCGAGGACAGCGGGCCGCGGTAAAGCCCTCTGGTCGGAAGCGGTGTGTTGACAAAGTTCCCGCTGATGGTGATGCTGTTGTGAAACACCCCTCCTCCCAATGCCACCCGTGCCCCCCCTCCGCCCCCTCCGCCTCCTCCCCCCCCTCCCACCCCCCCCCCCCGTTCCCACCCTCCGGCTCTTCCCCCCCCTCCTCCTCGGCCGATGCTCCCATCATCGTTGCGTCCGTTCCTCGTCGCGAGGACGCCATCGGCAGAAGAGGGCACTCCCCTCGGACGGTCCTGAACCATTCCCAGGTTCACCTGAGCGACATGAAAAGATAGTATAGCTGTCGCTAGGAACTCGCGCAGCAGGATATTTGTAATTGTCGTCAACTTGTTTGCATAAGTTGGAAAAAAAACAGGAAAAAACGTTGACGACGTGCCCCGAGAACCCCTTCTGCCCCCCCTTCAGGCGGTACACGCGCATGATGGCGCAGGTTTTCGTAATGAGCATCTGCTCCACTTGTGTGAGGCCCTGGACTTCTAGAGGAACATCCCCCGGGTCCATGTCATTGGCGTTGCAGAAAGCCTTTGGCACTTTTCTGTTTCGCTGGCAGCGATAAGAGCTGCTCGATGAAAAGCAATACACAGGAGCCGAAGTAGTTGGATTCAATATGTCTGTGTGCCAGGTATGGTAGTTTCTATCAATACACCAGGTGTATGTACGTTGCATATTGGTACGCCTACTAATAAAAAATATACCTGACCTTGCAAACATAATGTGCGAGTAGAGCAACAGGTGGGATTTGGACGCGTGAACACAAGGGTCCCGGGTTCAAGACCGTGTTCACTTCCTTCTTCTTTTTTTCGTTAGAGTTGTAGTACGTCTTCTATAGAAATAATCAAAACTGGCCATGAAACAAAATGGGCGAGTAGAGCAACAGGTACAGGTGGGATTGGGACGTGTGAACACGAGGGTTCCAGGTTCGAGACCGTGATCACTTCCTTTTCTTTTCTCGGTAGAGTTGTAGTACGTCTACTACGTATAGACGTAAATAAAAACATTTTGTAAACAAAACAGGCGAGTAGAGAAACAGGTGGGATTGGCTCGTGTTAACACAAGAGTCCCGGGTTCGAGAACGTGTACGATTCCTTCTTCTTTTTATGTTATATTCGACGTAGTAGACAGATACAATTCTGAGAATATGATGGAGTACAACGTAGAAGACAGATACAAATATTAGAATTTGATGAAAAGAGCAGACAGAAAAGTGAAGACATAATCAACTGTTTAATCAAGTACGAAAACGGTCGAGGCTATCTTGCGAGAGGCCCTGATCACGAGAGGCTTGGTCAAAATTAGAGAACTCTCGTTTTTACGATAAGGTACCCTCCAACGGAGCACTATGTGCTACAGTCAGTAGGCACGGGTAGCAGGCGTGAGCAGTACTTCGTGTTGTTGGTGCAGCATGTACACGTTACGGTCACTCATGGAACACAGAAAATACCGTATCACCGCCTAAGCGCAAACCATAGGGCGTTTGTCCGCACAGTAAATATATGTATACAAGATTAATAGGGCATTGTCACAAGCACGGCAATCATCTTACCCGCAACAGCAATGACACGTGCAGACAAAAGAAACCAAGCCCACCTGCAATACAAATCATAAACCGAATTCCAACACGGCCCTTCGATGAAGCTGCGGCTAATCCCTGCGAGGCACGCCATCCTCCGGAGATGTTCAAGTGTGCTATTTAGTAAGAAGACATACCACATCAAGCAGTGCGAAAGTACGTTGGTAAAAGTGCCTCTTCGTAGAAGGGTTCGTGAGAGTTCCACTGCACAACTATTGACGTTCGCCTGTCTGTATCTATTCAGCCGTTGATTCGTGTTTTTTTATCTCCCGGGACACGTTTTACTCCAATGCTAGAGCTGTGAAATACCGATTCCAACAAATGAATACGAATTATACGAAAACAACAGAGCGACGACGAGCCCCCCGCCCTGGTTTTATTGGCGTCGATGACAGTGCAGGAGCAATTGTTGCCGTGCCTTTACCAAATGACCTCATACTCGATGTCGACATATATCCTGCGCCCCTGAGAACAAAGAAAAGCTACCATATCCGGACGTGCTTTCCTTTCCCTTTGCCCGCTCTGTGACATCAAACCTAGCAATTGTCTGCGCTGGACCTTACCCCTGCGTTGTTCCCTCCCCCCCTCATCACCGCCCTTGACTTGCCGACGACTATACGTCGACCCCCACGGGGTCAAGACCTCCACGTGAAGGATGAGCGAAAGTTTGATGGCGTTTTCACGTAGGTATCAGTCCGTCGTGGTCAAACGCGCTTCGCGGGTTCGACGGGTCCTATAAATACCTGTTCGCCGTTCCTTTGTCTCGACCCTGATTGCCTGTTTGATCTTACCATATGGCAGTACAGTGTTTTAAGCTATTCAGCGTATCATACAAGCTACCGCTGGATAGGCGCAACACTGTGAAAAAAGAACCAGGACTTCCCCGTAGTAAATAGTCGAACACCAAGACACCAAGCTACTGTAGATTACTTCGGGGCTTAGCCAGCGCGAAGGCCACTTGTTTTGAAGGCTGGCCTTCGCGGCCGCCGGTATCAACTAATCGATGAGGGGCGGGTGAGAATATAGCGTTGTCGTGCAGACGTTCAGCGTTATTTTAAAATATGGTTTCTCACCCCCAGGCGTAGTCCAACCTCGCCGTTGCCCACGCCTGCGGCGAACATCGCTCCGTTGGTCCATATCGACCCCGCTCCGATGCAAGCACCGCCCCCGCCACCGGTGCTGCGGTCGCTAAATGTCCCTCTGAATGGAGAGTGCCGCGCCGCCAGCAAGGGGACTGCAGGAGGTTGAATCGAGTGCAAGCCCCACCGCGGGGTGGCCAGGAGGTGCGTGGCCAGCTCGTGCAGGCTCCGGTTGACCGGCGAGTAAGGGGCGGACTGCGCGGAAGACATTACGTTTAGCGGGGCCGTCATTGGGCAGGTGGAACAGTACAGAAAGAGATTGTCTGGTGAGAACGAGGCCCCAACTTGGTTTGAATGGCAACCAACTGAACAGCTTCCGCGTTACGTTTTCATGGTCATTTTGGCGGCTTCTTGAACATTCCCATCGGTTACAGGCGTCTATAAAACATTCCTAAAACCAAGGCGAGCAAGGTCTAACGCGCGTGTTCATTGTGTGTCCTGTGTTCGAAGAACGGCAACAATGTGAGCAAAGGCTGAAGTCGTTGCAGGTTTGAGAGCAACGTCCGACGTACGGCTCGAAAAATGCTATGAGCCTGTGATGCCGTGCTTGCGTAGCGGGTGCTTGTTCCATAGTCTACTTCTACATAGTACCTAGTACCTGGCATTGTTTGCCGTCAACTCGTGGCGACAAAAAAAAATTACACTGATATAGCAACGGTTCTAGTGTGTTGCTAACTTTTGTTCTGCTCTCCGAAAACAGGATGGGTAAAAACACGCTATAGTCGTTGCTCGGTTTGATCGCGGATATTGATATATTTCCCCAATTAACTTGCTCAAGGCGCTCATAAATCATTCACACTCACAACAACTTACGGTCGTATTTTAAGCATGAAGATCGGTTGTAAGAGTTTGGAGAGCAGTGCCATCACGCCGATCCTTGAAGTATTTTGAGCAATCGTCACCACTCTTGTTTCTTGCCCAACCATTTTACGCCGCTGTTCAAATGCAGAGCTCTACTTGACGTCGATCCGGTCGTTGTTCGTTTACAATAGTGTTATGTCCACTTATCTAGATGTTGGGTTCCTAAAAGGTCATCAATACGTGAATTAAGTAACAGCACCAGCAGCGATGGCTTGAACCCACCCCATCTCACCCCACCGCCTACCGACCGAGTATACCTGGGGTGGCTCCCGCAGGGCCACAGTCCTGCGCCGGCTGGAGGCGTCGACAGCCGCAGGTGCCGACGTCCACACCATCGCGGCGAGCGCGGTGGCCGGGTTGACTGTTGTCAGCAGCGGGTACACGATTGGATGAGCGTTAATCAGGGTGCACAAAATACTTCAGCAGTGATCACGCGATTAGTGAGCGCTTATCAGCGTGGAAAAATACCACAGCAATGGACACAAGCATGGCGGCTGAACGGTGTTACTTCCTTTACTTCGACTGAAGTTGGCGCTGTCGGAGCGGCCAGAATTAGAAGCGAGGCAGCACACGGGTCGCACGATATCTACTGTCAATAGTCTCGCTGCTTAAAATCGCGCACGTATTGGTCACGAGATTGCACCATCTACAAGGATAACTTACACAGGTCTTGCAATATGTGGCGTTTCATGTTAACACCAGCAACCACATGCTTGTGCGAGAAATATATATATATGTCATCCATCCACTCACCGACCGAGGAAAAGAGGCCGCGGTAAAGCCCTCCGGGCGGACGCGGTGTGTTGACGACGATCCCGCTGATGGTGATGCTGTTGTTAAACACCCCTCCTCCCAATGCCACCCGTGCCGTTCCTCCGTCCCCTCCGCCCCCTCCGCTCCTCCCCCCCCTCCACCCCCACCCCCGTCCCCACCCTCCGCGCCTTCCCCCCCCTCCTCCCCGGCCGATGCTGCCATCATCGTTGCTTCCGTTCCTCGTCGCGAGGACGCCATCGGCAGAAGAGTTAATGATCCTCGGACGGTCCTGGACCATTCCCAGGTTCACCTGAGCGACATGAAAAGATAGTATAGCTGTCGCTAGGAACTCGCGCAGCAGGATACATATATATAACTGTCGTCAACTTGTGTGCATTGGCAGGGGAAAAAACAGGAAAACACGTTGACGACGTGCCCCGAGAACCCCCTCCACCCCCCCTTCAGGCGGTACACGCGCATGATGGCGCAGGCTTTGGCAATGAGCATGTGCTCCACTTGCGTGAGGCCCTGGAGTTCTGGAGGAACATCCCCCGGGTCCATGTCATTGACGTTTCAGAAAACTTTTGGCACTTTTCTTTTTCGATGGCAGCGTTAACAGCTGCTCGACGAAAAGCAATACACAGGCGCATAAGCAGTTGAAATTCAATATTTCCGTGTGCCAGGTATGGTAGTTTATATCAATACACCAGCTGTATGTACGTCGCATATTGGTACGCCTACTATATATATAAAACAAATCTGACCTTGCAAACAAAATGTGCGAGTAGAGCAGCAGGTGGGATTTAGACGTGTGAACACAAGGGTCCCGGGTTCGACACCGTGTTCACTTCCTTCTTTTTTTCGTTAGAGTCGTAGTACGTCTTCTATCGTAGAAATAAACAAAACTGGCCATGAAAAAAAATGGGCGAGTAGAGCAACAGGTGGGATTAGGATGTGTGAACACAAGGGTCCCGGGTTCGAGACCGTGATCACTTCCTGTTTTTTTCTCGTTAGAGTTGTAGTACGTCTACTATAGAAATAAATAAAAACATTGTGTAAACAAAATAGGCGAGTAGAGAAACAGGTGGGATAGGCACGTGTTAACACAAAAGTCCCGGGTTCGAGACCGTATACGATTTCTTCTTCTTCTTTTTATGTTAGAGTACGACGTAGTAGACAGATAAATTCTTAGAATATGATGGAGTACAACGTAGAAGACAGATAAAATTATGAGAATTTTATGAAAAGTGCAGACAGAATCAACTGTCTATTGATCAAGTAAGAATACGGTCGAGGCTATCTTGCGAGAGGCCCTGATCACGAGAGGCTTGGTCAAAATTAGAGAACTCGTAATAAAAAGACGATAAGGTACCCTCCAACGGAGCACTATGTGCTACAGTCAGTAGGCACGGGTAGCAGGCGTGAACAGTACTTCGTGTCGTTGGTGCAGCATGTACACGTTACGGTCACTCATGGAACACAGAAAATACAGTATCACCGCCTAAGCGCAAACCATAGGGCGTTTGTCCGCACAGTAAATATATTTATACAAGATTAATAGGGCATTGTCACAAGCACGGCAACCATCTTACCCGCAACCACAATGACACATGCAGATGAAAGAAACCAAGCCCACCTGCAATACAACTCATAAAATCGGATTCCAACACGGCCCTTCGATGAAGCTGCGGCTACTCCCTGCGAGGCACGTCATCCTCAGGAGATGTGCAAGTGTGCTAAGAAGGCGTACCACATTAAGCAGGGCAAAAGCACGTTGGTGAAAATTCCTTCTTCGCTAAGGGGTTCGTAAGATTTACACTGCATAACTATTGACGTTCGCCTGTTTGTTTGTATTTATATATCCGTTGGTTCATGTTTTTTTCTTTTTTTTCTCGAGACATGGTTTACGTCAATGCGAGAGCTGTAGAATACCGATTCCGACAAACAAATACGAATTATACGAAAACGGGAGAGCGACGACGAGCTCCTCGCCCTGGTTTTATTGGCGTCGATGACCGTGCGGGTGTACTAGCTGCCGCGCCTGAACCAAATGACCTCTTACTCGATCTCGAAGTATTTCCTGCGCTCTTCAAAGCAAAGAAAAGCCATCATATCCCGATGTGCTTTTCTCCCTCTACGTCCGCGCTGTGACATCAAACCCAACGATTGTCTACGCTGGACCTTACCCCTCCCTTGTCTCCCTCCCTCCCTCATCACCGCCCTTGACTTGCCGACGACTATCCGTCGACCCCCACGGGGTCAAGACCTCCACGTGAAGGATGAGCGAGATCTCGATGGCCTTTCTACGTAGGTATCAGACCGTCGTAGTCAAACGCGCTTCGCGGGTTCGACGGATCTTATAACTACCTGTTCGTCGTTTCTTTAACTCGACCCTGACTGCCTGTTTGATCTTACCATATGGCAGTACAGTGTTTTAAGCTATTCGGCGTATCATACAACCTACCGCTGGATGGGCGTAACACGGTGGGAAATTAACCAGAAATGACCTGGCGTAAAAGACCAAACACCAAGTCACCAAGCTACTGTAGATTACCTCGTGGCGAAGCCAGCGCGAAGGCCACTTGTTTAGAAGTCTGGCCTTCGCGACCGCCGGCATCAACCAATCGATGAGAGGCGAGTGAGACTACACACGTTGTCGTGGATACGTTCAGCGTTACTTAAAAATGATTTCTCACCCCCAGGCGTAGTCCAACCTCGCCGGTGCCCACGCCTGCGGCGAGCAACGCTCCGTTGACCCAGACCGAAATACCTTTGATGCCAGCACCGCCCCCGCCGCCGCCGGTGCTGCGGTCGCTGAAGGTAAACCTGAAAGGCGAGAGCCGCGCCGCCAGCAAGCGGACTTCGGGAGACCGAAGCGAGTGCAGGTCCCACTGCGGGGTGGCCAAAAGAGGCGTCTCCGATACGTACAGGCTCCGGGTGACCGACGAGGAACGGGCCGACTGCGCGGGAGACATTAGTTTTAGCGGGCCGTCATTGGGCAGGTGGAACAGTACAGAAACAGATTGTCTGGTGAGAACGAGGCCCCAAATTGCTTCGGATGGCAACCAACTGAACAGCTTCCGAGTTACGTTTTCATGGTCATTTTGGCGGCTTCTTGAACATCTCCTTCGGTTGCAGGCGTCTATAAAAACTTCCCAAACCCACAGCGAGCAAGGTCTAATGCGCGTGTTGTTTATGTGTCTTGTGTTCGAACAACATCAACAATGTGAGCAAAGGCTCAAGTTGTTGCAACAATGAGAGCAACGTTCGACGTCCGACTCGAAAATGTCTATGAACCCGCGCTGTAGCGCTTGCGTAGCGGGTGCTTGCTCGTTAGTCTACTTATACACAGCACCTACTCGCTGGCATCGTTTGCTCTCAACTCGTGGCGACAAAACATATGTACACTGCTATAGCAACGGTTCTAGTGTGTTGCTAACTTTTTGTTCTGCTCTCCGAAAACAGAATGAGTAAATACACGCTATACTCGTTGCTCAGTTTGATCGCGGAAATTGATATGTTCCCCCCATTAACTTGCTCAAGCCGCTCATAAATCATCCAAACTCACAACAACATACGGTCGTATCTTAAGCATGAAGATTAGTTGTAATAGGTTGGAGAGCAGTGCCACCACGCCGATTCTTGAAGTATTTTGAGCAATCGTCGCCACTCTTGTTTCTTGCCCAACTAGTTTACACCGGTGTTCAAATACAGAGACGTCGATCCGGTCGTTGTTCGTTGACGATAACGCTATGTTCGCGTATATAGATGTTAGGTTCATAGAATGCCATCAACACGGGAATTAAGTAACAGCACCAGCAGCGACGGTTCAATCCCATCCCATCCCATCCTACCCCACCCCACCGCCTACCGACCGAGTTTACCTGGGGTGGCTGCCGCAGGGCCACAGTCCTGCGCCGGCTGGAGCCGTCGACAGCCGCAGGTGCCGACGTCCACACCATCGCAGCGAGCGCGGCGGCCGGGTTCACTGTTGTCAGCAGCGCGTACACGATTGGAAGAACGTTAATCAGGGTGCACGAAATACTTCAGCAGTGATCACGCGATTAGTGAGCTCTTCTCAGCGTGGGCAAAATACCACAGCAATAGACACAAGCGTGGCGGCTGAAATACGTTACTCCCTTTACTTCGACAGAAGTTGACAATCACGGAGCGGCCAGGATTATAAGTGAGGCAGCACACGGGTCGCACGATATCTACTGTCAACAGTGTCGCTGCTTAAAATCGCGCACGTATTGGTCAAGAGCTCGCGCCATCTACAGGGATAACTTACACAGGTCTTACAATATGTGGCGTTCCGTGTTAGCACCAGCAACCACATGCTTGTGCAAGAACAATATATGTCATCCATCCACTCACCGACCGAGGACAGCAGGCCGCGGTAAAGCCCTCCGGTCGGAAGCGGTGTGTTGACGACG
>MEHQ01004373.1:6877-25054 GCA_008828725.1 Saccharina japonica | reverse complement strand
TACGGGGTGCGTATTTCTCGGCGTCCCCAAGCAGTACCACCACGCGGCACAGAGAGAGGTCTTCCACAACTCATGGCGCATCAACCCATCGCCATCGACGGTGCCGGTGCCGATGGCAGGGCCGAGGGTGCTGGCACCGCTGAGCCTGGCCTGTCGGCGGACCATGGCGGTGATGGAGCGTCCGACGAAGAAGTGACTGTACCGAGCGCTCCTCCGAAAGCGGGTGCACGCGACAAGGTAGCGGTTCGCTACCGCGTACAGAAGGAGCGCCGGTTTTCCAAGCGTCCCAAACGGGGACAGCGATTCATTCTTTTGATGCGAGATGATTTGCGGGGTTCTGCATTCTGCATCTTTGTAGTCCATCTGGGACAATATTTCAATATTTCCAATACATTCCCCGCACCAAGGTACATTTCTCAGGATGTTTTGAGCTGTTCGGAAATCTGGAGGCACCGTCAGAAAGCTTAACACTGCGCGCAGCTTCTCACGATTTTTTTTAATTATTATATTAATTCGCCTCGTTTATGTCAAAAACGTATAAACAAGCCCCTTGTTTCCCTGGGTGTAATACTTTTCAACCCCAAATTCTGAGCAGTGATTTGGGGAGCTATGACCATAGGCCGCCGGCCATTTTTTCATAATGAAAAAACAGCTTTAAAGGGAGAGATACCACACACGCATCTTGTATGCATATATTAAGTCATATATGATAATACGAATGCATTATATGAACATATACTATTAGACATAATTTTAGCAAAAGAGGGGGGATAATTAATTCATTCATTTAGCGAAAGAGGGAGAAAAATATGAGGGAAACAATGTATATCGAAGGTCATTTTCCCCTGGTTACTACTGTTTGACAAATCGTGCGATATACTAATAGCATACGGCAAACGATTGCTCTCGTCCACGCCTCCAGGCCGTTTTTGTTCGTTTGCAGCAATACCAAATTGCGTGAGATATTCATAATTTTGCCCAAAATGACTGATTTTGGTCGATTTTGGCCAGTCTTGGAGAAATATTTTTTGATGCATTGTTGCGTAACTACTTGAATTTAGTGTGGAAAATCATGTTTTTTCTCGTTTTCAGCATCGATTCCTCTTGTCTATGCGGTCACGAATATATGGTTGTCTCATTAAAAAAAAACAAGAAAAAACATGAGTTATGACTACTCACACTTCGTAAACCTCATGGGAAATATTTTGTGCCGGACGGACCATACGAGCATTAAGTAAAAGGTAGAACTCTGGTCTTATGGTTAATGCGGTCAACTGACTGTGATGGCGGGACTTTGTCCCAACGTGCTATTACTGTAATAATACAAAAGTATGTATTCTCTCATGAGCGTGTCAACTGGATGATTAGCACCTCTGGCTCGGGTGTTTGAGCGATGCTCGTCCTGAGCTGTGTGTCGATCCCAGTCTATTTTGGTCGATCCCCGTCTAGTTTGGCCGATCCCAGTCTATTTTGTGTCCTATTTTTAGTTTGTACTGGTCTGGTGATGTGCTACTGCCTGCCGCACGAGTATGTGTGTGTTGTCTTCACATTAAACCCGTTATTTCTACTCAACCACATCAGTACACCCAGTGCCTGTCCTGATTCTCAATCCTAGAGATACAAATTATGTGGTCACAGACTGAAAAAGAGGAAAACCAAAACAAAATAAACGCACATTAATGGGTAGAGCAAGTGAGATGCTTAACGTACCTAGTACGAGAACGTACCCTATATTTCTGGTGCATCTCTTTAATATCCGACAAACTGAGACGAAGTTTAGAAATATGCCTGTTTCGTGATCAAAACCAGAGATAAACTTGGCCCATTTATCATGCTTTTTGTGTGTAAAATGTAGCCAAATAGCGTATTTTTTGCCTCCGGCGGCGCCTTCAGCGGGATCCTCCGGAAGCGCCTCCGGCGGGCCCTCCGGGGGCGCCTCCAGCAGGGCCCCCTCGGCCGGGGGGGGGCTTTTTTGGCTCGCTTCGCTCGCCTGACTTTAGTCGACTAGTTGGCTGGCTAGCGCCAGCCAACTAGTCAACTAAAGTCAGTTAGTTGGCTGGCTTCGCCAGCCAACTAATAACTAGGCGGGAACTCCAGCCAACTCACAGCCCTAGTAGTTTGAGATTAACACGTACGGTCGGCAGAGCAGCATGCCGACTTTCTCATCAAACCGTTGCATGCTGAGACGTTTCGCTTTGGCCGTGACTCTGTGATGAACTTGTTGTGATTTCATCCACTGGTGTGTTTGTTTTTGCGGGGGTTTTGGGGCATTTGGTTTTGGGGGATAATAGTAGGAGTTTTCAATATGCATGGAATGTTTTTGGAAAGTACTTGAAGAATTAACGTGCAACTTCAGGAGTTATTAAGGAAATGGAGAAAGTGTTGGGAGGTACCCACACGTTGAATAAGGTTAATACGCCAATAAAGTATGCCGATGGTCTTGATTAATCGTGCCGTACGCTTTGGCTATTGGTTAATTACGCACAACGTACAGGGGAACCAATCACTGATATCTATAGTACTTTTGGATTCAGATACGGATTGTTGTCTTCTTGTATACTTCCGAGGGGAGTGTCAAGCAGGGGGGCTGCTATGATTTAATTTGAGGTGTTCTATATCAGATATGTTCCGTTGTTGTGCTCTTACAGAGTACATAACAGGGGGGCCGAAGTTATCGGGCGTACGGTATCTATGTGAAGACGGTGTTAATGATTTTGTCTGAAGGTTAAACCAGGATACTCACGTTTGTTGGATTTTCCCCTTCCCGTGGTTACTGTCTTGCTATAGTTTAGGAGATATATACTGGAATCAAGATTGAGAGATTTGGTATCGGGATTGCCGTTTTACGTTGGCAATTCTTGAGGATGGAATTTGGGATTGCCGTTTTACGTTGGCAATTCTTGAGGATGGAATTTGGGATTGCCGTTTTACCTTTTGGCAAGCATGAAGGTTGGAATTTGGGGTTGCCTTTTTACCTTGGCAGTTATTGATTTTAGAATTTGGGACTTGCCGTTTTACCTGGCAACTGGTGATAAGTTATTCGGGACCTATCGTATCGCACCGAATAGGGGGGCTGTTTGTGGTATGCGGTTGCTCGATACTGGTTTCCCGATATATGCGGGTTTCATACTGGTCTACGGAGATTTGGGTTTTGTATGATGTGGCGAGGCATTATGATCTGAGATGATGGATGCCTCGCGTGAATGCTCCCCCTTGCGGGGGCAGTCGATGATGATAATGATACGACCCGGGCTTTGATACAATGATACTGCTCGTATATATGTGAGGGGTGCAGCCGGTGACAATCCTGGTGCGGCGTACCTCCTGTGTGTGGTTTATGTGGTTGGGTCTCTGACAGAACGGTATTGATCCAGCCTGGTGTGTGTTTGGTATTTGGTGTACGAGTGTACTTTATCTACTAATTCTCCTTGACGACCCATGGTATAGGCACGCGGATACAAAGAACGCGTTCGACAGCGACGTATATAAACAAAGCTGTCATCTTCGTTTAGTGTGTCCTGATTTGTCCTCGACAAAACCGGCTCCCAGGTTGTGTGTTGTCTTGAGTGTTTAAATAAATACCAGAGTATATATACAAGGTCCCCCTACGGGATGGTATGGTATGCACCACTCTGTCCGTAAATAAAACGGGCGTTCGGATTAAATACGAAAAATACGAAATGTCCTTATATTTAGCTATAGTAGCTAGAGCCCCTTTTAAGGGACCCTACTGCGTTCGAGATCGGAGGTCCCATACCAACGTCCCTTTTCAGAGTTGATGCCGGTTCCTTATAGCCAATAGTGGGCAACAACGGTGCGCAGAAATTTGAGGTCTCTTACACAATGTTTGCCCGTATTGCAAGATCCCTTAAAACGGGCTACCTGCTGTATACAAGTCCGCCAAATTACGTATTTTTTATCTTCGCCTTTATTTTATTTCTCCCTCTTATTAAGAGTCGTAACTCAGATCCGGGGTCACTAAGTAGGCACTTCTCCTCCCTCCCCACTACGGTACTTGCTTTGCATTTTTGTCGCGATAAGATTTCAGCATTTTCTTCCCTCGTCGACTCGGGTCGAATTCCGTGCGCAGCCATTAATATCAGTCAGTAAATACAAATAATAGCCAATAAACAAATATTATTAGTCGGCAGCTTATAGTCAGCAAACTCACAGCCGTAGTTGGCATCCAACTCCATTCCGACCAAGGGCGTATTCGATAGGGTACGTACCAAATTATACCGGGGGTATTTGATTGGTAACATACCCTACCGAAGAACTTGGCGAGGTCCGGTACAGCCTCAATACCCCACCGAAAATTCCGGTATGATTCGGTACCAACTCGATCCCGTACCCGACACTTCGGTAAGTTCGGTATGACCTCAATACTGGTACCCGACACTTCGGTAGGGTCCATACGACCTCAATACCGGTACCCGACACTTCGGTAAGGGTATACCGGGGGTGTTTACGCTACCAAATTGGTTCGGTACGGTTTCAATACCCCACCGAATACTCCGGTAATATTCGGTACGGACTCGATACCGGTATATACCGGACATTTCGGTAAGTTCGGTACGATCTCAATACCGGTATATACCCGACATTTCGGTAAGTTTGAGACCAACTCAATACCGGTATATACCCGACACTTGGGTAAGTTCGGTACACCCACAACCAATCACACCCGGGTACCGGTGCACCCCACTGAACATACCCCTGCATTCCACATTCCACCAACATATTCCACCAATGCATGACACACCTCTGGCAGATCGTGTAGATCATATAGATCATTCCCACTTCATCTACTACTGTAAACTCTTTCAAGGCAGATCCACTCTATTATTCCCGACCTTGTATGATCTACTGTAGCTCATGTTGCCGAGTGGGACCAGTACAATCAGCATGAGGGTCCAATAATAGCGCATATTTCCTGGGTTGCATCTGTACCATGCAGATTCTGCAACCTCTCACAACGGCAGGTGAGGAACTAGATATCGGGGACGGAGATATATTTCCCTCGTGTATATGGTGTCGCCCACAAGATCTACTGTATGTAGATTATGCTAGTGTGGTGGGACCCGTGTAATCTGTACGACCTACAGTAGCTTTCAAGGTGGGACCTGTAAGATACCTGGTACAGCACTTGCACAACGTCTCATAACCAAAAAAAAGTATGTATGCAGATCCGAAACCTTCCACAACGGCAGGTGAGAAAATAGATGATCTATTGTACATCATACCTCTACGCCTCCCCTCGGCAGGTCGCTAGTAGTCCTTCCCTCGCCACCGCGTCCCTCCCCCCTCCGCCCACTCCTCAGACCACCTGTGCCACCACCAGAAAAAAGAGAGCCTCTCCCAATTCCCCTCGCCACCCCCCTCGCAGCCATACCACCACCCGTCGACACAGCATCCACCAGCCCAGTATGCACCGGCACAGCATCCACAGCCCCCCCCCCACCGCCGCTGCTGTAGAAGCCGCCGTCGCTGTGGCCCCCACTGCCGGCAGTCTGCACCACTGCTGCTGTTGCTGCTGCTGCTGCCTCCCAACATCAAGGCACGCAAGCGCGCCCAGCAGGAGGAAGGACCTCGTGGCCGCCGCCGCCAGCCTCGTAACCATGTTTTCTTTCACGGTCTCTCCTTATTATAGTGCCTCAACTCTTGGTCCTTTTTTATGTGGCCTTTTGTGCTTTCGTCCTTTCTTTTGCCCTCCTCAGCTCGTGCTCCCTCCTTTAGCCTGCTCTCCTCGTCCTTTTGCCTTTTTGCCCGTGCTCCTTGTTTTTGGCCTTTGCCCCCCCCCCCTTTTGCCTTTCTCTGCCCCGTGTGCTCCTTTTACCTTATGTATGCTCCTTCGCTTGCGGCTCTGTTCGGAGTTCATTCAGCCGGGGAACGCGAAAAGTGTAGGGCTGTGAATCAGACAAAAAAAAAAAGGATATATTCCCCCCTTGACGTTTTGATGACCCATATACAGCAACGGATTACTTAGACACTACCTGGTACGTAACTTTGGCGTTACGAACCGTCTACGACTAGTCTGAGTACGCAACAGAGTGCGAAATAGCATCAGGATATGACATTCCGTGTCACACGACTAATTTTGTGTTGTATTATTAATAGGGTGATAATCTAAATAAGTTGGGTTAGGGAAATATTTGAAACCGACTTGGTTGGCTAAACAGGCGAATCCGAAGGCGCTACGTAGCCAATCAGGAGTTGGTCAGTTTGCTAACCAAACCACGGAGTACCCGAGCCAGAAATAATTCGGTACAAAAAACGTCATGCTACGAGCTGGTTCCAAGAAACTGCGTAAAACTACATCTTCGGGCGATATTTTCGGCGTGCGAGTTGTAGTTCGCGAGATATGGGCATTGTTCGTATTACTCGGGGAGGTGATATTTTATAGGGATTTTAGATATATATAGTACAATATATATGATTTGTATTAAGGCCATGTGTAGGTCAATACGACGAATAATTCGGCACTAGACGTGTTAAAATGATCGCATCAACAAGGGGAAGACGTCCATGGCACTTGTTTTGTTCTGCGAGCCGTACAAGGTTCTTGTAAGAACGCCTGCCAAAGTACTATTGAATAGAATAATATATTCAGCTCTTGGGAAACATGGGGGAACAAATAATTTTCAAGGGGATCACTTTTGCGCTTTGGTTTTTAAGAGTTGAAAAAAGGAACTTGGGAGGATTGTGCACGACGACAATACGAAACAACTCACGGCCGGATTTTTTTTTAATAAAACAAGATTTCGTGCACCAGGGAGGGTCAAAGTTGCCGACGCATCCTGAAAAAATGGTAAAAGGTACCTTGAGAGCGAAAACATATACCAGTATATTAATAAAAAGTCCAACCATGATTTCTTTCGGCAGGTCATGATGCACAACCCTGTCGCATTTCGTTTTCAAACACTTACAAACCAAAGCGCAAAGTGGCGAAGCCGTAAAACTCTGGGTGTCGCTGGAACCAGCTCGTAGTCGTTTTTTCCCAACAACACTTCATTTTTCGTGGGTGAAGATTGCTTGTATATACGGTAGGAGACAAAGCACAAGAAACCCAACCCAATCAAATTCTTCGCAAACGCCCTATTTGGGCACACCGTTCATCATCCTTGAGCTAAACAATGGCCGACGCTGTGAATCATCGTCATTTTTGTCGTCAAGGTTTCCATCTGAATTCCCAAACGCGTTAACTCAGCAGCCAGCGTCGGTTCGTATATACCAGGTCGGTATGGTCTGTATCATACATCGGACATACCGTAAGCATGCGAAGGGTGCCACCCATCGGAGAGATGGCACCCATCAGAGAGATCGCACGGGGGTGCGCAAAAAAAAACAAGAATGGCACGATTTAATGGCATTTCCGCACCCCCATCGGAGAGATGGCATCGGGTGCGATCTCCCCAATGTATATCCAAGATTGAGTGCTACCGCAACGGGCAAATTTTAAGCTGTACGAGGTACCGTATGCAGTAGGTTCCTTCGACATGCGGTGAGCAATATGTCGTCAGGGCGCCACTGCTCCCACGTACCATTATTGTACCGACGCAGTTCACGCGTTGAAACGAGTACGTTGTGTCCATTTAATCGGTATACGAACTGTATGCGCTCAACCAGGGACACAACACAAATGTAATTCATGCCGCTTACCGCCCCCAGATCACAGAAGGAGCTCGTGTGGTACTACGGGACCTAACCCTATGCAGCACCGTTGCCCCAGTAAGGCCGGGTGTGTACTACCATTCTGCATCGCACCCATCGGAGAGATGGCACCGGCGGTGCCTTGAAAAAAATAGAACCTACAGTAATATTTAATCCGAACCGGTATCGGAGAGATGGCGCCTATCGGAGAGATCGCACCGGGTGTGCCAAAAATAAATACATAATGTAGAACGTGATCGCACCCAGTACCATCCTTCGCATGGTTACGGTACTCATCTAGGGTACTCATCTAGATAATCTACGTAATAGGTCCTCTAGATCCAAGATATCCAACCCCGGGAACCTGTCTGAAATCATGCAGACTACACGGCTCGAACCCGGCAACACCAGCGAGAGTATGCAGATCATATCATACAGATCATATACTCGTACATCATGCAGATCATACAAATCATACAGATCATACATATATCAGCCCGGAAAGACCTATTTCACAGATCATCTATCATCAAGTAGGAATCCGCGATTTGTCCGATGTGTGACATGTGTAATTATATATAATACAAGGGGGCTTCGCCGCCGGCCCAGGCCGACGGCGAAGCGAAGGAGGAATAAGGCCGGCAATACATCAGGTAGTTTACGATGCCAAGGGACCGAGAGGCTAAGGCTCCAGTTTACGATGCCAAGGGACCGTTGAAGAGACTCAGTTTGTATTGTTGATTCCTGGCGTAATGAATGATGCAAAAAAGGCCCATAACATCGAAAGAAGTCCCGTTAAAATGTTGTCGATTATTGATCCCTGAGCCCCAATCAAAGGCACACTCTCCAGCAAGAAAACACACAAAGCAACGCAATGAGGCAAGCAAAGCCAAACCATGGAATAAAATCGACGGACTCTGAAATATGGTATACCCAAGCCACTTTCACACAACGCACGACAGACAACTAAAGGAGTGACGCGAAAGAAGCCCAACCCATCCATGTAAAAAAGCACAAAACATTAATATATAGGGTGTTTTTCCGTGCAACACCATGCAACACCATGCAACACACGCTAGACCAACGCCACATCCATCTACGCTCTCGTGTCCGGCAATGGTGCCCAAGAAGCCAAAGCCATGAAATATCCACGAATGCCACGAATGGAATATTCCACTCAACCGCTACTACCAAATAAAACGAAAACGATTTCCCGTGCTGCACACGATAGTCAACCGCTTAACAAATCGGGAAATCGACAAAAAAAATAGAATATAAAAAGCGTTTTCCCGTGCAACACACGCCGGACAACCGCCACGAACAGAATATACCACCCCACCGCAATACCGTGGGATAAAACAAAAACAAATCCCGTGCGACACACGACAGACAACCGCCACATCCATCTACGAAAATCGACACAACAATCAAACTATAAAAAACGTTTACTACCAGTGCAACACACGACGTACAACTGCCATATCCATCTACGCTCATGTGTCTAAAATACGGCAGGGATACCCGAGAAGCATAAAAACGTTTTTTTATCGTGCGACACGCGACAGACAACAGCCACATCCATTCACGACCTCGTGTTTCCGGGATTTATGCCCAAGAAGCCAAAGCCATGGAGAAAAAGGAACATGACATCCCTCTACAAACCGAAGCGAACATTGAAAAGCTCAACAACAACAATAACAACAACACATTAAATGGGCAACATACATACATATAATACCTGGTACAAAAAGTCTACGTCTGTAATATATTAAAAATAATAATACCTGTTTACTCAAGGTTTACTTGGAAAAAAAAAAAATTGGTATCACTACGTCTATACGTAAAGGGGTACTTCAAATAATAACCTGGTATAGCGACACAAAAAAATACCCAACATACGAAAACACGAACTCGTAGTCGAACTCGTACGTAGCGACACTAAAAAAAAAAACATTAGTAACAACAACGTAAACAACGTACCAACAACAACAGCAACAACAACTTAGCCCTTATAGGACTGGAGTCCCGTTATGGGGACAAATTGCTTAGAATTAGAGTGGTTTGTCCACAAAACGGGACTGCAGTCCTGAAAGGGTTAAAATGGGCAAAACAAATAACACGACGACAACATCTATCTATCTATACAATATCAATACCCGTACTCATACATTCACATCATACCATCCAGTATATGAACACTGTTTTTATGATACGCTGCACGCGTATTGTTATATGCATGTGTATTAATATTAATACTGATAATATTATCAACATACTTTGATCATATTTTCCTCTACGAGTATCCACATTAATTAATGTCTTTTTATTTTTATCATCAGGACGGGGGGAAAAAAAAAGAACTTGGATAATTTTTTTCGAAAATTCATGAGGGCGGGGGAAAAAAAATATCATCACTGTAAGAGTCCGGAGATACGGAGCGGAGCATTCATCAGGGCGGGGGGTAAAAAAATCCAAATTTCCTCACGGGGGGGGGGTAAGATACGGAGCGCGACGCACGGGCGTCGAGAAGTCAGGTTTTCCTGAGATATGCAAATGGCCCGAGCGTGGAGAACTGACGATTTGCTGAGCTCCATTAATAATACTAATATTCTATATACACGGGGAAACATTCGCCGTCGGCCCACGCCGCCGACGAAGCTAACGAAGAAGGATGAAACTTCACAACACGCAAACGAAACTTCAGTGCTGGCACAGAATAACTTAAAAGTGACGTGCCATGACATGCAACGACACTTCCCGAGCGAAACTTCGAAGGTTTTGACAGGAACATGACCCGCAAACGATTTGAGCTGGCATACTTGGCCACGGACGGTGAGCCCACGAATCACTGAAAAAAAACACACCGGCGCCTGAGAGCGATTTGTGACGAAACGGCACAAGTGTAATCATATACAACGGGTTTGCGGCTGAGGCCGCCCGCTCAAAGAAGCGAATCCAAGATCTTGAAATTGTTCGTGAGTGGAAAAATAAGTGAAGATCACAACCAACGCATGAAGTGAGACGTAGTGTACTTCAACAAATGTTTGTGAACGATGCATAACACTATATCCGAAACAAAGACATTGTGAGATCGGCCGTGAGTGAAAAAAAACAAAAGATCAGAAACCACGTGTGAAGTGAGACGTTGCGTAACACTATTCAATATGCAACAAATACTTGCGACACGTTGTGTAGCCCAACTTTTCCCGGTAAACCTGGTGAGTCTAGGTCGATTATTGAGCGGAAACGCGGTTCCAACTTTTGAAGACGATAACAGCACGTCAGCAGACAAACGCCTTCCTTTTATTTGAAAACGATTAAATCGTCAGCAGACACAACTCAACGGCACCACGGCCCAGAACGCAAGACTGCATAATTGCACAACATCTTAGACCCAACACTGAGCAGCACGCCATTCCAGTTGCTAAATCATCGAGTAAAAGCATGAGAAATATATACCGATTGACAACGATAAACAACCTCCCGAACAAACCAGCAGGTCGAAAAGGCGGAAATGCAAATAATGAAGAATACGTGAACAGTATGATACACGAAGACATACCCGGACCGCAACTAAAACCCATCCTGAAAATAAAAAGGCGGAAAGATGCGTATATATAATATAGTGAAATCACGACAACGAAAAACGAAATCGGGGCGGCAAAAGGGAAAAAAGGCGGGAATAATAATCAAGTATAAATATGGGTCGCACACCCGAAGCGGTCGACGACGAAAAATGAAATCCGGGCGGGTGTCATACATGCAAAAATATCGAAAAGGCGGAAACACGAAAAATGAAAAATACGTGGAAGACAAAAATATACGATGAGCAGTTCTCGCTAACGATTTTTTTTTAACTTTAGACGACTCCGCTGGCGGGACTGTCAGTTAAGGAATCCATGATTTGCAGCCCTGCGATGACGGGTGCTTGACACATGGTCGCACGTATTCGACGGCGATAGTGAAAATCGGCTGACACCGTATTCGACGGCGAGATAGACCGTCCGGTGAGCAGAAACGGCGAAGGCTTTTGCGCTAACGATTTTCTCAATGTTCAAGAAAGCTATATATAGGTTGGTCCTTACCCCCCCCCCCCTTTAACAGGTATAAAGGATAAAACGCTTTTATAAAAAAAAACTACCTACTAATTGCCACTAAAGATACCTTATAGGTACACATACATAATGCACACTATTAAAAACCCAAATCACTAATTAATTAAATTCATCCAGGTGCTTTTAAGTTTTACTCCATAACCTGTCCTCGCACACCTCTTCTTATATACCATACATACGCATAGCTACAAATAGTAGACCCACTCTATCACGTAAACTCGTCGGAACACTATAGTATACCTGGTACGTTTATTTCAGGCTGTTTTATTTTATTTTTTAATTATAATTTGATTTAAT
Organism: Saccharina japonica; assembly: GCA_008828725.1. Lineage (NCBI taxonomy): Eukaryota > Phaeophyceae > Laminariales > Laminariaceae > Saccharina > Saccharina japonica. Next base: position 12,992 of record MEHQ01004373.1, on the reverse strand, counting down.
TTATTTCTCCCCCCACAAATAGACACACACTTCCTGAATTCTACAGCCCCAGATTGTGTCCCCCTCACACGGGATGTACATCCTACATGAGGACATATACAATCCGTAAGTACGCGCGATCGAAGTATTACACTCAGCTAGCAAAGATGAGCTTCGACGAAATCCTCGAGCTCACAGCCGTTGTTTTTTTACTTTTTTAATATATAATATACAAGGGCTCCGCATAGGTGCCGGCATGACGCCGGCACCCATGCTCCGGATAGGAAAATAAACATAACTTATTTGGTACCTGGTATACCTCGAATCCTTACGACAATTTAATGTGATGGCGCTCGCTCGTGTTTCGATATAGATACCTGACAAATACGTATAAAATCAAGGCAATGCCAAGTGTTGCCGGTAGAAGGAACAAATGATAAGTGTTAAAAATTCCAGTTCGCAATCTCATTCCTCAGTCAGTCTCAGAAATACATCACCACCAGGCGTTTTTGGTTTTCACCGAATAGTCTCAGTTCTCAGGATAATAATAAGGCGTACCTGGTACCTGGTAAGATTTCCGACAATGTGATGGCTCTCGCTCGTGTTTTGATATACGATCCAAAAATCGAACCGCATAGGAAACGGCCTAAGACACAAATTCCCCAAAAAATTACAAAACAAACAATATCTGACAAGAAAAAAAAGAAAAAAAAGCACATTCGTAAAAGGCTCGGGTAGGGCATAAAACACTTGTGCCACTTTTCAGGGTCTATCTCCAAAAAACGGCGTGGACATTTGGACTTTAGTGCGGTAAAAGTGCAAAAATAGGCGTTGCCTCGTAATTACTTAGTTTCAGTATATAATCGATTTCGGGCGGTAAATTAGGTAATGAAATGATCATACGCAGTCAGATCTTCGAATGTTTGCGTGAAACTTCGTACAAACATGCCTTGGACCACCTGGAAGCGGCTCGTTCAGAAAAAAAAATATGGGGAAAGCATGTTTGCTACAGCTCAAGAATTCTGGATTATTAGTTTTTTCGCAGTGCCGGCAGGACCGCTGCCGGCGCGAATCATAGCCGCCGTGAGGCCAACCGTTGTTTTTTGAACTCCAACAAAGAAACCCACAAAAACAAAGAATCCCCCCCACGAAGACTTTACAGGGTATCGGGCTAACCCGAAAACTTATGCCCCGCTCCTTCCCTTGCGGGGCTAAGTGATTACCACAGCCAACAATAGTCACGACTTGTTGCAGCCTGATTCCCCCCTCTCTTGAGCGACAGGGCGGGCGGGTGGGAAAGTCGATCAAATTCAAGTTGGCGCTGCTGTCCTGTACAGCAGAGTGCTGCTGTTACGCTATCCTCCGTGCCGAGCCAAGCGACCACCGACGTGCCGGCTCTGCCTTCTCCCTGAACTTCGACTCCGACACTCTCGTGGGTACTCTCGCTCTCGTATGCCACGTAGACGAGACTGGTGCCCCACGAGGTATTTGGTCGGTAGGCGTTTGTACACTGATTTTCCCGTTACTCTCATTGACAACCGATATTCCGAATCCCAATCACGCCTCCACAAACTCCGCATTCTTACCCAAAACTACATTTTTCCGACGGAAACGCCTGACTATTGTTGACCTCTTTCAAGGTCTGTGATTGGTCGGGCCACATTGTAGGCGGTAGCGCCAGTTCTAGGTCCTTAAAAGAAAAACTGGCGATGTCACCCTCTTCCACTGTTCATGGCGGTCAGCATGATACCAAATATGTGACATTGGAGTCGCTATTGCATGCGGCATTCGTGACTGACGAAATTTTGGGTGATACGCCTGACTAGCTATGACCCTTCAAAAAAAGGATTGGGCTGTAACTATCTCGAAATACCAACCATTATTGGCAAAAAAAAAACAGGTGTCTTTATTTATACGAGTAGTGAAGTTGTAAGGCTTTACATCTCCCGGGGCTGTATTTTGTAGCCGCATGTTTCGTCTCCATTCAGCTCCGCAGCAGCTTTGAGTTACCCGGTACCAATCATCGTGCGGACCAACAGCAGAGCCGTTGCTGCTTGAGCACCTTTACAAGGCGAAAATGAAGGGCCTCGGCGAAGAATTGGCACGATTCGGGCCGGGAGACTCGTAAAACGAGAGATTTCGTCAAGGTTGCTCGTGTGTCGCTGACTCTTTAGCGCGACATGCCCACAACCCCGCCGTGCCGTGCTACCTGAGAAAAACTGCTAGTCTCACGAGAGCTCGACAGCGCACAGCAGGACATCTCACAGATGACCAAGGAAAAGGCTCGATACATTAACCCATACGATAATCGTTTGTGTACTTGAAAGATGCATGCACTTGAACAGAGTATCGGGTCTATGCCTGGTGTTTTGGATAGGGAATGTCAAATGTCAGCACAAACAGCAGTAGTGGCAAATTCGCAGGTACCGTTGTATCGTTGTACGACCTCGTTCGACATTTCACACCCGAAACACCAGGCATATAGTCCATACTCTGTTCAAGTGAATGTACCTCCCACGTACACAAGCGATTATCGTATGGGTTAATGTATCGAGAAAGACACCGAGACCATACGGTTTGAGGAGGGAAAAAAAAAGTTTTCGCCAATCCAGCGACTGCTCCAGCCACAGAGCGCCGATTCGCAAACGGCCTCTTCCTTCCTCATCTGTGAGATGTCCTGCTGTGCCCTGTCAAGCTCTCGTGAGACTAGCAGCTTTTCTCAGGAATATTTATTTCATAATCCCCTCCCCTACTTAGTTCGACTCCAAACACGATTTGGCTCTGTAGCCTATCAATCCATCTACGCCATGTTGTACTTGATATAAAAATATGGATCTGTGACATTTGGCTAGACAAAGTTATACCGATTCAATACTTAAACTAGCTTGGTAGTATAGCTCTGGTTCGAGTCGGTTATCGTGACGGGCGAACTTGTACTGAGCTTTACATCGGATGTCATCATGTGTGCCCATCACATGCCCGCCAGTAGACTTTAATGCAAGTAAGTACAGTTGTGCAAAGCGACGGCGGCGCAGGCGAGGTGGTACACGCTGCGTTGTGCGCTAGCACCTGAAGATAACGTAGAGGACGGCTGCTGCTGCTGCTGCTAAGCCGAGGTGACAAACACTGCGTTGTGCACTAGCACCTGACGGTAACGTGGAGGACGCTGGTTTACGCTGCGTGCGCGCTAGCACCTGACGAGTACATGCATACATACATATATAGACGGAGGACGCTGTCAGGCAGAATTGTTATTGGCGAGACAGCGACAGGTAGGTCGAGTGTACAAAAGCTGCATGTACATGATTAATGCCAGGCATAGCTTTATGTACAAGCTACAACAATAACTAATACTTCACAGGTGAGGTGGCGGGAAGCGGGGGTCGGGGCGGAGCCCCGACACCCGTACCCCGCCCAGCTGCGAACCCTCTGTATGCGTGTCCAAATAATATAGTTTGAATGGAATCGTCAGGAAGCGGAGTGGGTCCGACTGTCGTTCGTGCGTGTGACAGACGGTCGTTCGTGTGTGTGATGCGAAGCACACAATCAATCGTCGTGAGTCGTGATCTCTAATCGCTACGACGTGTGGTCCTTGGCCCATACCATGGGTGAAGTCGGAGTCAATGATCGACGATTTCAGCTAGTAATGTAACGCCAACGCCAAATGAAACGACACACAACAAGTTACGCCGCTCGAGATCACATATTTTACAACTTCTTACGACTTACGACGTACTCATACCACGTACCAGCAGGTACCTGGTACGAGTACTACTGCTTGGCATCTTGACATCTTGGCATATACTCGTCGTACACACACGGAATATTTTCGATTGATTCGATTGATGGCTCGCCACACATCAAAGGCTTTGCGGCGGGGACCCGCTCCGCCCAGCCGACAAACCCCGTGTGCGAGTCAAGGATTGCCTCTCGCTCTATGGATTATCGACTGGATAGAAGCACCGGGTAGCGGTGTGCTTCAGACGTATTCTGCATACAGCAGCAGCAAGCATCAGCACAAGAGACAGTACAGACAGGCACACAGCAGTGCTGCCAAGGTTCTTGTTCTTACAATACAAATAACTGCAGCAGGATGTGGAGGGGGTAGACCCTACTGTGACACACAACGACACAGAGAGCAGTAGTATAGCAGCAGCATGAGCAGCAAGCAGCAGCAGCAGCAGCAGCAGTACACATACTACGATTATTATTGGTTGCGGATTGAATGAGTGCTATCATATCACCAAACTTCACAGGCAGGCCGGGCGGCGCGGAGTGGATCGGGGCTTCAGACCGTATTCAGGCTGTGGCCGTCGATCATGGAAAAGTACGGATACGTACAGTAATAATGTATTATTCAGTGCAGCAGTACCTGTGCTACACAATGCATTAGTACGTGCTCGAACTGCTGTAAGCGCGTCAAACGATTAGTCACTGGGCTCTGTCGCGGAAATTATTTTATTTCCCCAATCCCCTGCCTTTCAACTCTGTTTCGAGGTCTAATTCCATTTTTTTTTAGTAATCCCCTCACCTACTTAGTTCGACTCCAAACACGATTTGGCTCTATAGCCCATCAATCCATCTACGCCATGTTGTACCTGGTATACAAATATGGACCTGTGACATTTGGCTAGATAAAGTTATACCGATTCAATGGGTCGAGTCGGTTATCGTGACGGGCGAACTTGTACTGAGCTTTACATCGGATGTCATCATGTGTGCCCATCATATGCCTGCCAGTACACTTATGCAAGTAAGTACAGTTGTGCAAAGCGACGGCGGCGCAGGCGAGGTGGTACACGCTGCGTTGTGCGCTAGCACCTGACGCTAACGTGGAGGACGGCTGCTGCTGCTGCTGCTGCTGCTGCTAAGCCGAGGTGACAAATACTGCGTTGTGCGCTAGCACCTGACGGTAACGTGGAGGACGCTGATTTACGCTGCGTGTGCGCTAGCACCTGACGAGTACATAAATACATGTACAAAATTGCAGCTGCTGCTCGGAGAGAGCTCGACAGCTTTTCTTAGACGTAGATTTTTGCCCTTTTCACGATAACTGGCGATGAGGACCACCTGGCGGCACGCAACTCCCTTATCGTGCTCGCCGACCCCTGCTCTGCCTACTCTGCCAAGGGTGGTCTCGGCCGTGCCCAACTCTAGGCTCACGGGGGTACGTTCGTTTGAGGACTTCTCGCCTCTTTGTCACAGGCTCGCCAAATTTTCTGACAGTCCCTTGTGGGATGATTCCCCCCTGTTTTGGACTTTGCGAGACCCACGAAAATATCTACCGCATGCGCGCGTGTCGGGACTTTCTCTCGCGAGGCGGTGAACGTCTTCGGGCGATTTATCGGTTAACGTGCCCGCCGGCCTGGTTTGTACCGGGCAGGGCCTTGCGTGCGCCCGTGGGGCGTGAGCATGCGGGCAGTGCACGCTGCAACGTACATCGAGAGCTTGCTGTTTTTCTTGAAATAGTGGTTCCGATTTCTAGTATTATTCCGGTATTCGTATACTCGTACGTACGTACTCGTATTTCATTTACGATAGTTATCCCGTGATCTACACGCAAAAGCCAAGATTCCGTTTTTGTGTTGACGATTTGATACTTGGTTTGTATTGAGTACGACGTACTTATACCTCTGATACACGAACGTACCGCCGTTCGAACAAGCACCGGGACAGACTACATCTCGACATACATACTCGTACACAACAGCAGCAGCAGCAGTAGTATCGGTACTACTAATAGTGTCATACATATGTGTGATCTGTAGTATGTACGTATGTACGTACGTCGTATAGTTTGATGCTGCTCGATCGTATCATAGCATACTCGTCTTACCCGAGTCCTGCCTGCTTACTTAAAGTGAGTACGAAGTGTTACACATACAAGTATGCTCACCTCGGTACTGTTCAAATCCTTACTATTTACAAGGGGTTGCGGCTGACGCCGCCCGATCAACGAATCGAAACCAAGACCTTGGTAGTGGCTGCCAGTGGGCGTTAGAAGGACGCCTACTTGCTGTTGAATGATAATAATAACACGCAGGGTAGCAGCACGCCGCAGTGGGGAGGCGGTAGAGGCACATGCTGGTCGAGAGCATTCTGTACGTTAGGAAACGCTCGTTCCGAGAAACATCTA
>MEHQ01000703.1:0-14545 GCA_008828725.1 Saccharina japonica | reverse complement strand
TCTTTCCTGCTTATGTTTTTCTCCTATTATCTTGGGCAAATCAACAACAATAATCCTACCACCCTGTCCCGACATATAAGCGATGTTTTTATTGAATATTTATGTATGAACGTTGCTTAATCCGACAATAATTTATAGTGGAATCAGCTACATACCGACGAGAGTCTCGACGTTACTCCGAGACGTCGAGTTCGAAAACGCTCGTCAAGTCTTTACCGACACATACCAAAGCGACATCCAAAAATCACTCGAAGTGACTCTGACTTTGTCGAGTTCAGAAACGCTCGACAGTCAGTCTCGTACCGACGAAGGCGCCCAAAGCGCTCGACCGCATAATGACTTGTCGAGTTCAGAAACGCTCGACAGCCAGCCTCTTACCGACGAAGGACGCCCAAAACGCTCGACCGTCTAGACGCTCAAATCGCGGCGATTTGGAAACACAGCACTAGCTGCTTGTGCTGTGCATGTTGAGAGGGGGGCGATGGGGATGAAGTAATCACAGCAGTCCCATAAAGCAGAAGAAGGTCTAAGTCCAACTCAGTGCTGCACCCATTACCTTGATCGGGGTGCTGTAGGAACCCTATCGATATTATTGCCTTTGGTTTGTGGCAGCACAGCAAGCAGGGGCTACTGAAATGCCTCAAGAGGAATCCGCCCATTTTTGTGGTTTTTCCAGCAACATATTTGGCCGGTTTCAAAAGTTGAAAAAATGCATTGTTCGCTCATTATTTTCGCAGAAAGTGTGACGTTTTTTGCTTGTTTTTTTTCCATCCCATTTACTATCTTCGATCTTCTTTTCTCTCTCCCTCTTCAGTCGTAACTCAGATCCGGGGTCACTAAGAAGGCTCTTCTCCCCCCCCAACTATGCCTGGTCGGTGAAAACCCGACATGCTCCGTCCCGGCATTGTAGGAATGCGAGGGTCTATGGTCATACGACTACGGCCATGCATGAAAATGAAGTACTCCCCCCCCCAACTACGTTACGTGAGGGTCTATGGCCATTCGACTACGGCCGTGCACGACATGAGTACACCCCCCCCTCCCCAAAACTACAGTACATGCCTTGCATTTTTATCGCGAGAAGGCTTCAGCACTTTCTTCCCTCGTCGACTCGCGTCGATTTTGTGGCTACCCACGCTATTATAATAGGCGCTCTCGACAGCTGGTGCCATTTGACCATAAAAACCCTCCATGCGTAAGAAGGCTCGAACCCCCGACACCAACCTTAGATGTCTTCGTGGTTAACTGCCAGCCCACCGGGGGGCGACAAGCGCCCTTAGAACCTCTTTACGAGCTGCACTCGTGTTTTTGGAGCCAAACGACCACTTGGAAAATAGACACGGATTTCGTGTTGCAGTCGGAAAAGCGTCAAAAGTTGAAGGACAAAAAAAACGATATTATTCATGGGGTAGAAATAAAGGTTGCCCCGATAAACGGAAAAACACGGTACCAGGCATACGATACAAGATGGGAATAAGGGCTAATACCCCACTAAAAGGTTTGACATCAGAAATACGGTATAAACGTCGGGGGGGGGGGGGGGGGGGCTATAATTGCGCCGATCGCACCCACCCCGCGGTGGCGAAACAAGCGAGAGAGCACGCCACCCAAAACCCCGCCCTCTATGTGCATATATATGTACATGCAGCGCAACACCGCCATCGTCGGCCCTCGTCGTGTAAAAAAAAACGCCCACTTAAGTGGACGACCGCAACTAATCAACAGCACCACTAGTACAACTATGAATGCCACGTAGCTCTCGAGAAGCACAAGAAAACATACAAGGAACCAACCAACCCCCGCCCCCGCCCGCCCCCCCCCTCTCCCGGTGTGCAAAACTACCGCCCACTTAAATGGACGACAAAACCAAGCTTGAGTGCACAAAAAAAATACAAGGAACCAACCAATTCCCGCCCCCCCGCCCCCCCCCCCCCTCCCCCGGTGTGCAAAACTACCGCCCACTTAAATGGACGACAAAACCAAAACCAATCAACCACCAATGCCACCAGTACTAATGGTGCGTGTTCACAAAAAATATATAAACAAAATAAACCACCTACCCTCTTCCCATAAGTGAACGACAAAAACAAAAATATCACCAGCACAAACCAGTACCAGTAGTGCAAATAAATGCGCGAGAAAAAACTAACAAGGAACTACAGTAACTCCTTCGTCTCCTAGTCGAGGCCGCAAACGGAAAGCGTCAGCATTCCACCACCCTGAAGATTTCTGTTTTTGTTTTTTTCTCGCCTCGCCAAGAAGGCGTCAACGCCTTCCATCTGCATGAAATCCTTCTTGGTCAGGAGGTTTCCCTCGAGCTCGAGGGATTCCATCGGGGACTCGACGAACACCCCTCTAGAAATCGCCTGCGGTTACCACCGAGAGGGCCGGACGCGCGCAGCGGGAGGGGTGCAGCAGAGAGGTTTAGTAAAATCCGTACAGCAGCTTCCATGCTTCGAACATCAAAAGCGACCAGTAGTAGCAGTTGCTTGTAGCTGTTGCTGCTGCTATTGTCTATGATGATCTAACAGCGGTATTGTCGTAGCTCACTGCCACAAACTAGACCCAGGGTCAGGAAAAGCACAGTATTATACAGCTCAGTACTATACAGCACAGTAATATACAGAGCAGTCCTATACAGCAGTGCAGTACTAAAACGAACAAGGAGGACTTCTTCTCCTTTTCTTTTTTTTCTCGCCTGCTGTCCGCTGAAGGGATCGACCGCCGCGATGCGGTTGGACCGCGCAGAGAGCTTCTTCAGCTTCGGCAGCCCGCTAATCTCGTCCCCCAGCGCTCGTATCGCGTTCTCGTCCAGGATCAACTCCGCCAGAGCCGGCAACGCCGCGGATAGGGGCGGGATGGCCTGTATCTCGTTCGCCGACAGGTCGAGCATCTGACCACATGCATACGACGACGGGCGAGTCACGTTAAGGTCAGCGCCCGTGACTACGAAACGCAACGGTGTGAAGTGGAGGGTGTGTACTCATGTCACGTCATGTCATGCATGGCCGTAGTCGTATGACGACCATAGACCCTCGCATCCCTACAATGCCGGGACGGAGCACGACGGGCTTTCACCTGACCAGGCAGGCATTGCTTGCACTTGGAGGGGAAAGGGGGGGGGGGGAGAGAGGGGCTTTGACGCAGCCCCCCCTTTGTTGGCGACGCGCTCAGAAAACTGGTGCTCTTGGCATCTGTTAGCCCCAGCAACGCGTAATACACAGCATCCACGATCTGAAGATAAGCGTAAGTGCTGCTCCAAAAGCTGTCACTCAGCTCCGGCACCGCAGAGGGCAAGTCATCTGCTGCGGGGTCTACGCGCTGCTCCACACGTGGTCAAAAGAGGGGGGGGGCTCAGTTACCCACCCCTACGCCACCACGGCAGCGCCGTGTACCCCATCATACGTTTAGGATAAGACGCACGCCTTTGATGCCGCCCCTTAGCGCGACGCCAAGCTTTTTTCGCCATCCCTCTTCTTAGTCTTCGCCGGCCCGACATCCCCTACTACTGCATGTAGTACACACGGCCTACCTGGAGGGCGGGGAGGCCGTTCGTCACCGCGGGCGGCACCTCCCCCAGCTTGTTTTCTCTCAGCACCAGCCTCGTCAGGCACGGCGGAAGTCCTTTCACGGAATCGGGGCCGCGGAACCGATTACCTCCCGCGGAGATGTCTGTCAGGGCGGAGAGGGTGCTGAGGTCGGGGAGAACCTGCGACGCGCGCGGGAGGAGATGAGGCGTGTGTGGGGGGGGAAGGGGGGGGGGGGGGAGTAATATCGTCAACCAACTTCAGGTTCCCCCGGTTGGCACAAAAGTTGGAACCATATGTTTGATACCAATTACTACAACTGTCTATGAAGCGAGCTCACTCGTGTGATAGTCCCCGAAATCCTCGACGAGATACCAGCGAGGAGCGGAAAAAGTTAAGAGGATAGACACGTACGATGCCCAGGACGCGCTCGTCGGCAACGCCGGGCCGGGCGTCCACACCCGCTCCGACGCCCGCACCTGGCCCTGCACCCGGGGCGTCTCCAGCGCTTTCGCCGATTTCGTCCGCTTCACCGCTGCCTCCCCCGAACCCGCGGCGCGACACGGCGGTGCGCGTGGCCCCATCGACTCCGCTGGGCCAACTCCCGTGTTTCACGGCGATTCTGGGGGCGCCCCCGACGCTAGATGTTACCAGGGTCTTCACTCCCGACAACATGAGTTGTGGGGAGGGATCCAGGCTGGAACTCGTGCTACGGCTCCAACCGATCCTCACGAAGTTTGCGCCGATTCCGGGATCGGAATTTTTTTTTGACGGTGTGCGAGGAGGCCGAGGAAAAGGCCCATAGCGCACGCGGGGTGGGGTCAGCTTCATTCCGCCGCAATGAGGCCAAGGCGATGGTGGTGGTCCATGTGGTGGACCTCCTGCGATACCACGGGGTTCTAGTAAATAAGTAAATAAATAAATAAATAAATAAATAAATAAATAAATAAATAAATAAATAAATAAATAAATAAATAAGTAAGTAAGTAAATAAGTAAATAAGTAAATAAATAAGTAAGTAAGTAAGTAAGTAAGTAAGTAAGTAAGTAAATAAGTAAAGTAAGTAAGTAAGTAAGTAAATAAGTAAATAAGTAAATAAGTAAATAAGTAAATAAGTAAATAAGTAAATAAGTAAATAAGTAAATAAGTAAATAAGTAAATAAGTAAATAAGTAAATAAGTAAATAAATAACAAGTGTTACCGGTGTTGCCCGTGCCTCACGATATTCTCGAGTTTCACAGGAATCTCCGGCGTCGCCGGGGATACCCTCCAGCAGGGCTGGTTATTCTGGCGTTGCCGGCTATATATGCAGCGCTGCTGTTTCGGCGGTTGGATTACGACGAGGTGGCCTCCGCCGCACGATATTGATTTCAATTATATATATATATATATTTTTTTTATATATATATATATATATTATTTATTTATTTATTTATTTTTTTCTTTATGAATTTTGAATATTACTTTATACCGTCTGGAGCTGCCAGCGGGATACAGCGCCGCTGTTTGGCGAGTACGTTGAGGATGAGTGCTACAGGCGTTGCCCGTGCCGCACGTTATTTTCGAGTTTCGCAGGCATCTCCGGCGTCGCCGGGGATACCCTCCAGCGTGGCAAGGGTTCGGGCGTGGCCAGCCATATGCAGCGCTGCTGTTTCGACGGTTGGCTTACGACGAGCCTGCCTCCGCCGCACGATATTTATTTTAATAAATAAATAAAATTTTGAATATTACCTTATGCCGTCTGGAGCTGCTAGCGGTATACAGCGCGGCTGGTTGGCGAGTATGTCGAGGACAAGTGTTACAGGCGTTGCCCGTGCCGCACGATATTCTCGAGTCTCGCAGGACTCTCTGGCGTCGCCGGGGATACCCGCCAGCGTGACTGGTTGTTCTGGCGTTGCCACCGGTATGTATGCAGCGCTGCTGTTTCGGCGGTTTGTTTCAACGAGATTGCCTCTACCGCAAGAAGTTTATTTAAAAATATAAATTTATTTATTTATTTAGTTGAATGTTACTCTATACTGCCTGGAGCTGCCAGCCGCATACAGCGCTGCTGTTTGACGAGTACGGTCAGGTTAAGGGTTCCAGGCGCTGCCGGGGCCCACGTTGGCAGAACTGTAGATTTCGAACGGTCGGATCTCGTCGTCTATTTACGGCTTAGCAGTCTCGGCGCGTGCACCGCCGGTGCGTCTCGCCAGGACCTATGTTGGCAGAACGGTAGATTTTTCGCACGATGCCCTCAGCGGTGCTGGTTGGCTAGCCACCGTTGGTTTCCTGGTTGACAGTCTCTCTTACGGGGTTGAAATTTCTGCGTCAGTTGGCACGTGATCGTGCGCGGCACGCCAGTATCGAGCGCCCCGGCATTCGGGTCGGGTTACCGTGCTCAGTTTCTCGACGCCAAGGCTTACCATGGGGCTTCCTCCCTTCTTTGTATTGTGTGTCTTCGCCCCGCGCTAATCACAGATGGGTCTGCTCATCGTAAACATCGTCCGGGTTATGCGGAACTCGGACGAGCGGTACTCGTGGGTCGATCTGGAGGACGCCCTTCTGCAGGCTTCTCGCCTGGCCCAGGACACGGGGCTCGAACGTGAGCGCACAATCCTTGACAAGGTGATATTCCGCGGGCAGCGGATGATGAGTCTCTGTCATAACGCGAGCCAAGTCCTGGTTACCTGGACCCAGCTCCTTCCGAACACAAGGGGAGTAGAACAAAAACAACTCCTTCGGGATGTCAAGGCGCTCCATCGGGTCCGGAAGGCGAACGGTCTCCCGGCCGCAGCGCTGGGCGGGGGGTCAGGGGCTCGGCTGTCCTCCGCCGCCCAGGCTCAGCGGCCGCACGTTGGCCACCCCAAAAGAGGGGGGTACCCAGGGGGGAGCGTTTATACCCCACCTGCCCGCGGGCCGTCGGTGTTCGCGGGGCCGCCGGTCATCCTTATATATATATCTCGTTCATTGACTGGTTAGCCTTGATTGCTAAACGCTCCTTGTTCGGTAGCATTCAGTGGCAGGAGCAGGCATTCTTTTCTCGGAAGGGGGGTCCCTTTCGACACCGGGTGAAACATCGCGAGTTCATATAGACATACCTGGTGTATATATATATATCTCTCGTTCATTGACTGGTTGAGACTGGCCGCACCCTTGGGTAATGATAGGATGGGTACCCATCCTCGATATTCCAAGAGCACATCCCGCTGGGCGGCAGACAGGGGTCTGCGTATGGGCACGGGTTTATGTCGTTGCGACAGGCGAGGGACGGTTTGAGCTTGCGTGATCGGCATGGTAGGACAGCTTTAGTGAGTTGGGACGAAGTCGGCCGCTGGGTCATATATGTTCATATTGACAGTCGGTTGCTATGTATTTCACTGCCCGTCGAGTTTGGGTTCGCCCCCTTTTAGACGGGGGGTACTTGATATTTGGGGTCTGACACGGAGGTGTTGGAGGTACGCAGGCACGTCATATAACGGTCCGGCGGGGCGACCGAGGAATCCCTCGGCCCCACGGTCGTCAACGAAAACTCTCGTCGCCACGTTACCCCGTTACCCCATTAGGTTTGAGACACTGGCGTGACTTGGGGCCCCCTCCACGTTGCGCCTTACGCCTTTGGTATGGGACGCTTGGGCGTCTACTCGCTCTAGCTGTTACTTGATTTCGGGCGTCTACTCGCTCTAGCTGTTACTTGATCGCCGCGTTCGGCGAGGTTAGGGGTACACAGTTAATACATATATATATACACATGCGGCAGGTCACGACCCGGGTGGCAGCGAGGAATCCCCTCGGCTACTGGAGCTCAATGACACGTGCCACGATTACCTATACATGTACGATACGTACGCACGGTACACGACGATCCTCGGGCTATCGAGGAATCCCCTCGGTCCCCGGTTCCAAGACACCGTGTATGTCACGTTAACTCATTGTGCCCTTCCTGGGTGACGCTTGCGTGACACTTGGCTCGCCAAGAGGCCTCGTGTATTCTACTTGATTGATTTAGGTATGTACCAGGTACGTATTTAGGTACTTACTTATATATATATATGTTTTATATATTTTATTTTATTTATTTATTTATTTCCAATTATCAGAGACACTCAAGCGACTCTTCGCACCCTTTTGCTAGCTCACACGATAACTCGAACGTAACATATTCTTAGGATGCGACCGGAGTCGCGTTGCAGTTGTCTGTGTACCCGTCAGGTTTTCTCGACGGGCCTCCTGGACACAGCATCGCTTCGACGTTTGCTTACAGCACACGCCTATAATGTATGTTCGCTGTGTAGAGTTTACTGAACTTCCAGGCGCTGTGAGCCCAGGTCCGTGTAATACGACTAGCTCGCCCCTCCTATCGCCCCCGTCACGGGACTCCCTCGTCCACACACCGCCGTCGCAATGGCTGGGTAGCAGGTGGTAAGAGATACATAGCCCCGCTCGGAATGTGTCTTCCTGTACCGGAGCAGGCTTGATGTCCTTCCCCCCCGCTGCCCTTGTTCCACGCGGTATGATCACGTCCGATTCTCGGCCTCACTGCGCAATAGGTCGTAGCCGACACGTGGTTCGAGGGCCTCGACCGCCGCCATCGGCAGGTTCGGTCCTGTTTACCTCCGGCGCCAGTTGTGTCGGCAGAAGAGGCCTCGTGGGCAGCCACAGGAGCGCGGCTCTCCGCCCCGGACATGCCACCTGGGCTGGCCGACCTTACCAGCGACCCTGGTCGAGTATGCCGCCTACCGTGGCTCTCCTCGGTATGGGATGCCGGAGAAAAGGGCCACAACTTCGTGCCGGGTTTCGTCCGTAAACACGTGGCATCATGGGAGAACGCTATCGTCGAAGACCGCCCGCTCCGCGATACATTGGTTTTGTACCTACGTGATGGGGTGGGCGTGCACGATTTCCTTTTTGACTCGCACAAGGGGCCATCTAGTGATCGTCCATACAACGTTGACCGGTTCCCGGGGGCGGTGTTTGCCAACCGTATCCCGCTGCCATTCACCGAGTTCGTGGACATGGAGATGCAGTCGCTTATCGACCGGGGGTGTGTGGTTAAGTGGGCCGACGTGAGAAGCCCGACAAGTCCCTCACGGCCGCGCTTAGTCATGGCACTGTCAGTGGAAGAGACGAAACCGCGCCTCATATACGACGAGCGACCTCTGAACAAGTTTTGCAAGCAGGTTCCCTTCTCTATGGACACAGTGGTGCGGGTGGCGAACGTCGCATCAGAAGGGTGTTATATGACATCTCTCGATGATTTGAGCGCCTTCCACCATATCTTACTTCGTCGGTCGTCGTGGCCTCTCTTCGGTTTCACCCACCGAGGGGTCGATTACTGCTGGTGTGTTCTCCCTTTCGGGTTCAAGGAGAGCCCATGGGTGTATCATACTTTAAGTGAGGCCAAGGCGGCGTTCATTCGCTCCAAGGGAATCCCGGCACTGGCTTACCTCGACGATTCTTGGTTGAGCAACCACGTGGCAACGCAAGGCTTGCCGGCGCGAGATCAATGGCTGGCGGCGGGGGAGGCTACCCACGTAGCCATGCTTGTTTCCTTCATGGGCGGTTGTTTCTTGTCCGTCAAGAAATGCGACCTACGCCCTACACGGTTACAGCAGTACCTCGGAATACTGTGCGACTCAGACACGGCCACGTTCCGAGTACCGCCAGACAAACTCGATAAGCTGCGGCAGCTTGTGGCGGCGGCCCTGGATGGGGGGGGGACCTCATTTCGAACACTTCAGCGTATAGCGGGAAAATGCATGAGCATGACCGTCGCGATTCGGCCCGCATCGTTATGGACTCATGCCATGTTCTCAACACTCGCAGCTTTGGAGAAGTCCGGCCTGAGCCGGATCGACTTGACGTCGGATGCGAGGGCGGATCTCGTCGGTGAACTCAGGCAATGGAAGGGCCTTGCATCTACGTCGCACGAGGGGCCGTGGCAGCGGGCACGCCACTTCACGGCAGCTCTCACCGAAGGAGCTTCGGACGCCTCGTCAGTCGGATGGGGGGGGGTCGTTATGTCCTTCGGGGACCCCTTTAAAGCCGGGGGGGTGTTTCCGCACGATTGGTTGAACAAGCACATCAATAAGAAGGAGATGTATGCGCTATACCATCTCCTCAGGCAGGTCTGTACACGTCGCCCCGAGACTTTGCGCCGGGCCCAAGTGTTGATCAATGTGGACAACCAATCGGTGGTGGGGGCGTTCAACCGGGGCCGGGCGAAAGACCGGGAGACACATGCCCTCTTGGTGCAGTTGTTCGATCTACAAGTCGAGTACGGATTTATGCTGTCGCTCAAGTGGATCCCTACCGCGGAAAATGGCGTCGCGGATGCTATTTCGAGGCCGTCGCGCGACTCCATACTTCGTCTCACGCCGGAAGCCTTTCGAGCCCTCTGGGATGACTTAGGTCCGTTTAATATGGACTTGATGGCTTCCACAGCGTCCGCACAACGCGTCCCCGGTAACGCGGGGACATTACCATTTTTCTCGCAATTCCATTGCGAAGGCTCGTCTGGGGCGGACGTTTTGTCCCAAGATGTCTCCAGAGTTCCAGGCACGGGAGAATCTGCCTTTGGGTATTGCTTCCCACCACCGGTGATGGCCGGGCATATACTACAGCATATGGCAGAGTGCAACCCGCACGCGGTGAATCGTGTCCCGGATACAAACGCGTGTTGGTTTCCGCAGGCGAAACAGCCCACGGTCCGATCTAAGGTCGTAGCCAGGAGGGATAAAAAGGGTGTATTCCAGTGGCCTAGTCAGGACGGCACCCTCAAAGAGTGCCGGTGCCCTAGATGGCCCATGGTAGCATACGAGGTGGATTTCCACCGTGGCTGAATGATAATTTCCATCCCTGCATTTTCGTTGTCCTGTGGGTGTCGGTATCGGTTTGTGCAGAGCGCCTCACGACATCACGGCGGGGGGAGGTCGGTCTCAAAGGCATCTAGCCGAGTCGGGAGCTTCATGCGGCAAGAGTCCTGCGTCAAGTATCGCTCGTCGAACGTGCTCCAGTTTAACTTTTGTCGGCATTGCGACACACCGCCGTACCGTCGACCACCGGTCCCGCAGAATCCGAGGGCACCACCGGTCCAGATTGATCTGGCTAAACTGCGGGCCCGTCGCGACGCGGTACTAGCAGGTATGGTGGAACAGCCCGGGCAACAACGGAAGTGCAAAGTAGCCGATGACTTCGATGCATTCCTCCGTGCCTATTCGGCTGGGCTTCGCGGGTGGGAACCTGGGACCGATCACGATGTGTTTGCTTGGTGTTGCTACCTCGACTCACACGGGAAGGGTATCACTTGAGTGCAGGACGTGTCATGCGCCGACGTGGGCTCCAACACCGCCGACAGCTGCCCGGCTGCGACGAACTGCCTACAACGATGTGCGGTCAATTCCCTCGACAAAGGCAAAATATCTAAGTTGAATATGGCGTACCGGGAGTAGCTCGGTAGGGGAGAGGATTGGGACCCGGTTGAGAAGCTCGGAAACCCTTGTTCGAGTCAGCTGGTCGACCCCTATCTCTCGTACGTTAGTGTAGAGCAGAAGCGGGTAGGAGTCCCGGTTAACCAAGCGAACCCCATGTTAGCGCACGTGTTGGCCGAGTTGCTGGAGGACGTGCGGTCACGGGCGCAGCTCGTGGCGTCTTTGGCTCAGCGGATTGTTATCACTAGGGTCATCGCCTTGTATTCTCTAGCATTTGCTTCTATGAGGTGGGGGCACGACCTGTCCTTCAATAAAGGATAACAGGTCCTCCGCCTTCCTCAGTCTAGGGGGCTGATCTTTAACTTTCAATTCGGAAAGACGTTGAGAAAGTCTAGCGAGGCAGTCGTGGTGTTGGCGGACAAGGAATGCCCTCAAATTTGTGCCTTCCGGGGGGTCACGGGAATACATTTCGGCAGCGTATAGTGTCGGATGGGACCTCGCCAAAGGGCATTTGTTTCCGGTGGTTTTTCCAGGTGGGGGTCGGGGAGACTTCGCGCTGCCTGCGCCGCGCATGGTCACAGCGCTGCAGGGGCACCTGCGAGTGGCCGGACTGCCTAGCCAATTTACAATATATTAATTCCGCTCAGGCGGTTCTCTGGGTAAGTCTCTATCGGAAACCCCATTGGACGAGATCATGCACATGGGCAGCTGGAAGACGGAGATCGTGGCACGATACTATATTGGGTCTACCACTAGTAAGAGGGTAGCAGGGGCTAAGCGGCAACGGGAGCAGGCTTGTGCCAACGCCTCCTGACCTTCTGCGGGAGCAGGAGGCCTCATCCAATCCAATACTTAAATGAAATGATCGGTAACAGAGTTAAAGAATACCGCAGTAATATCCGTCCACCAACTCAGGTTCCCTACGGTTTGCACAAAAGTTGGAACCATATGTTGATACCAATTACTAGAAACTGTCTATGAAGCGAGCTCACTCGTGTGATAGTCCCGAAATCCTCGACGAGATACGCAGCGAGGAGCGGAAAAGTTAAGACCATCCCACCCACCCTACACTGGGTATTCCTTTTCAACAGTTGTGATCATTTCCCTTAGGAAATACTGCTGCGCTGAGGGCACTTCGACGGAAGGCACCCTCAGCGCGGGTGGGTGTATCCACAGGTGAGGACCTTCTGCGGGAGGGCAGGAGGCCTCATCCAACTCAATACTTAAATGAAATGATCGGTAACAGAGTTAAAGAATACCGCAGAAGTTGCGTCAAGATTCAATTCAAAGACAGTTGTGCCTCTCTCGTTTGATTTTTTCACCACAGACCAGAGAGAGAGAGAGAGAGACCGGGGTGCGTCGAACGGGGCAGACAGACGCTTCACAGCGACAAGACACTTACCTCGAGCTGGTTGCCATCGAGTCGCAGCGTCTTGAGCTTCGTTAGCGTGCTGATCGCGTCCGGCAGAAGTTGGAGAGAGTTCAACGACATGTTCAACATCTGAGGTCAAATGCCCAATCGCAATCCGGCCGAAGTTCGAGGTAGCGTGGGTGGGTGGGCCGAGCGGATGGGCGGTTAGGCGAGGGGGGGGGGAGAGAGGGGAGGGAAGGCAGGGGGGGGGGAGGCGAAGAACGCAACGCAACAAGTGAAAGAAGGGAATCATGGAGGGAGGGAGGGAGGGAGGGAGGGAGGGGAACCTTTCGGGGGAAGTCAGACGTGCGAGCAAGCGACCGCAAAAGGGGGCAAAATTCAAAAGTGAAACGCGAAAAACGAGTACGACTATCAGGCGTTTAGTACATACAGCAGTACGATACATAAAGAGAAGAATGGTCACCAGCAGAAAGTATCGTACCAACACCACCGATGAGCTGAGCATTTGCACGCCGTCCCCGCACACTCCTGCACCTACAGTACGTGGTAAGCTCGTTCTGGGAGCGAGCAAGCAGTGCCGCGATTTCGCAGGGTGCGCCGACGGGGGGGGGGAGCGACATGGCCCAAGGTTGGTACGGTTTGCGGTCTTCGGCCAACTTCGTCAGTTTTATTGCTGCAGTATGAACGACACCTATTGTAGTACTCGTTTGAGCGTGGGTAGCTCCCGCAGGGAGCCTACCGACAACACCACTTGAAAGGAGCAGTACCTCCACGTAATACTGCTGCCTCTACTACTACGACAATTACGGGGGACCAAAGTGAATAGAACCTACGGTACAAACAAAAGCCTATATATTGACCTATTTTTACTTACAACATTTGGTGCTATTTACTATGGTCGTCCGTAATGCTACTACTACTACTACTACTACTACTACTACTACTACTACTATCATACGAGTACTGGTTTGACTTCTGCGACTCGTACTACTACTGCTGTTGCTACTGCTCCTATTACTACTACTATGATACTGCCACTAACACATATTTCACAATTACTAATAGGTGGTGTGCAGCGCAGTGCGAGGCTCACCCTCAAGTTGACGAGCAGAAACAGTCCGTCTGGCACCTGCTTCAGGCCGTGCTCTTGGAGCGCCAACAACCCCGTGGCCCCCGCCGTCTTCATCTTTTGGGCCGTCACCTTCCTGTCAGAACCACCCCACGCGTGGGTGCCGGATGACAGGGGAAGCAAAGAGAGAGGGGAGGGGGGTTAAAGGGAGAAGGGGGAGGGGGTGTACTCGACATTCATGCATGGCCGTAGTCGTATGACCATAGACCCTAGGGAGGAGGGGGGGGGAAGGGGAGCGGGGAAAGCGGGGGGGGTGTACTCATGTTGTGCACGGCCGTAGTCATATGACCATGGGATCCTCGCATCCCTACAATGCCGGGACGGAGCACTTCAGATCGGGGGGGGGGGGTAGATAAAGAGAGAGAGAGTGAGAGAGAGGGGAGGCAAGTGATCATCGCGATTCGACCCACACGCCCCCAAGCTAGTCGCCACAAAATACCTACCAGGTATTATGATATTACGTATTATACCAGGTATGACATAACACGATATCTACTGCTGCTCGGTACACCTGCGGAACACTTTACGGTGCGATCGCTTATGATACAGCAGCAGCACCCTCTCAAATACTTCCCCAGTATCACATCGTGTATCGTATGATATGAAAAGAGCGAAAAGTACTGCGGGGCCGACTAACTGCAGTCCAAAACAAGAACACAAGTACCCGGACGGATCTTCCGGGGGGGTATCGCTGTTCACTATTTCGCCATTTCGCGGGCTACCAGAGGGTATGTATGTACCAGTATGCATGAAGTACTTCCTGGCGAGATGATGGTATCTACGGGCGTAGACCCAACCCAGCAGCCCCTTGACCCAACTTTAACCCTATGACCCCAACGCATACGTTTAGCCAAAACGGGCCAGAACGGGCCAGAAACGTAGCCGCGCCGTCTTTGCATCGAGCGAAAACAATCCGGAACTGCGCAAGATGAGAGGGGGGGTGAAAAATTGTCCTCCCGGATGCTTCGTAAGACCAACTATTAGACCCATGTATTATGGGGATTTTTTTAGCCGTGATATCTGTAATAATTTTCAGCGATCTCCGAAACCCGAAAATCAAAACCATCTACTATGGGCCAGGAAATCATCGTTATCTTTGGTCTCAGTT
>MEHQ01002074.1:0-61191 GCA_008828725.1 Saccharina japonica | reverse complement strand
AAATGAGTACACCTCCCCTCTCCCCGCCCCGTCTTCCCGCTTGCCTTGCGATCAGCGGCAGCGTTGGCCTCCGCCCTCCTCTTCCCATCGAGAGCGGTCTTGTGCAGGGCCGTTCCCTGTTGGAGTAAGGCACACGCCCTCCGGAAGTGGTGGAGCGCTCCCTGCCAGCGGCCTAACGCCTCCTCGCAAAGACCCCACCTGAAAAAAAAACAAAAAAAATCGGCGGGACCATGGGCAGCGCACACACCATAACGTCACGGGGTAATACGTATACATCTCTCCGCAGAAAGCAGCAAACCATATGGTTCGCATTATTTTTTGCGTACACCTTGATAAAATTTGCGACTATTTGATTTTTTTCTCTCGTGTCTCACAGTCTGTGCATCAAATAATTTTTGTTTCTCAAGGATGAACAACCAGGGTGGGCACTGGGCGTATCGATGTTCATTGGGGAGAAATAATGGTATAATGCGAAGACCAAAACAACAACAACAACAACAACAACATCACCAACAACACCACCACCAACCACAACAACAACAACAACAACAACAGCAACAACAGCAACAACAACACTACCAACAGCAACATGGGGTGGGGACTGTGGGCGTTCGATGTTGCCGTGCCAGGTGAGGGCCAAGATGGGCTCTTTGCCCTCGGCGCTTGCCTAAGGGGATATGGGCTGGGAGTCGTCGACAAATTCGGGCGACCGCGGTTGATGTTCGCCTTGCAAGGAAGAGCAGGCAGGCTGCGGTGCTCGCAGGTCGAACTTGATCGATCCAGGGTACAAGGGAGAGCAGACAGGCTGTGGTGCTCGCAAGTCGAGCCTGATCGATCCAGAACGTATACATACGCAAGCGCTCGCTCCGCCCATACATACACCAACGTTCGGCAACGCTCACAACACGAAACCAGGTGTAATCTAGCGGGCAATTGGGGGCCACGGAGTTTCGCGGCCGCGAAAAAAACACCAGCCCTCCTCTCAGGCGGGCAGAAAAACAAAAATAAACAAAGCCGGCAACGTTTAGCGGAGGCCTCGAGACATAGCTAAGGACGCGATCAGGCAGCCGGGTCGAATAACGGCGCTGATTTCTACCGATGCCACCATTCTTCCGTCAGGACCTCCACCTTGGCCTACTTCTCAGATGCTGTCCCACGATTTAAAAAAGGCGAGCCAAAACGGCTGCGGACAGAGCAACGCAAAGGAATGCTACACGGCCGGCTTGTTGTCGAGGAGCAAACGCGCGCGCCATCGAATGGGGACATATGTACGAAAAAAAATCAGCGCACGCGCCGAGGGCCTATATATTTCCACCGCGAGTCAACCCCTCGGGCGCTTTTGCCCTCGCACGATATTTGAAACAATACTGTCGTACACATATAATAGAGGCATGTAAGCGGCAATTGGACTTACCTCACGAGAGCCTTGGCGTTTTTTGGGTCCTCGCCGACCGAAGACTGACAGTCTTGCGCCGCTTCCTGGGCAGATGTGACACCATAAAAAAACAAACGATACGCCGAACGCCGTGTAAACTGCAGCGGTAAGCAGAAGGTCGGGTTCGGCTAGCGCGGGGTGATAGCAGGGCGTGTGAACCACCGCCCACGGCACGAGGTGTCCGGAGCGCAGATTTTTGCTTCTACGGCACGTCGCGGGCTGTTGCGGACTGTTTGGGGCGTCACAGGCGCATGAAAACTGTCATCAGATGGGTTTGCCTGTTCTGTTGTCGGTTGCGTGTGCCAGATGGACGGCAAGCAGTGTGCAGCATATTTCTTACCGCACGCGTTGCCGCCAAATGGTGGCAGGGATCGTTCGGTTTATACCTTTTGAAAGCGTATTATCGCATCTTCTTCCGGTGTGTCAATCGTGCCAGAGGAAATACTTCAAGGATCGGTACACGCTGGGAGATTTTCGGGGCCGACAGGCGCAGCGTGGCATCCAACGCTATAAGCACTGGCTGCGAATGTGATTGCACACCATTCTGTACTGCGTCACTTACGGGTACAAGCGACCAACAACGATGACATTGAGCGGCACTTCGACTCTTCGACTTGCACCCGTGAGCACGGCGGCAGTCCCGCCCCCTCCCATGGCCGCTTTGCTGAATCCCGCCGTAACAATACAAGAGGTCGTGCACTTCCGCAACGTCACCCTTGTCGTGGGCCGTGGCGCGCTAAAACAAACAATCACAATAAAACCGGGGAGCATCTATACTCGTAGCTGCGTGCGTTCCTGGCGAACGTTACCGCCTGTGCTCACCTGGAAATCCTTGATTTGCATGCGAGCCTGGGCCCTGCAAAACCCGACCACGCGCGCCACCAGCAAGGTGCAAAGCCCGTCAAGCGACGACACAAAGGGGGGGGGGGGGGTGGCAGCGGGAGCAGCAAGTAAGTGCTACCGTACTACTGTTGTACGTCGGACTTTTCGCTCCGACCCACACCCCTATTTATGTTTGTGTCTTCTTCGGTTTGTCTTTCTCTTTCCTCTCCCTTCGTTTTTCTAGGGCCTTAATGCATTATGTATTGGATCCTGTATTGGAAGCAGTGTGGGTGAAAAGCACGCAATGTCCCACCTTGGGTCTGTTTGGGCTATTGAACGGGCGACGTGGAGATAGGGCGGAGACCTAAACGTACACCAGGTATACTTTTGGAGCTATCCAAAAGTGGTCACAAAGGGGCATGTGTTCGGTCAAACGGGGGAAAACAGCGGTCAAAATGGCGTAATACATACATACATGTGGTAGAATTGCGCGGGCATACCCCCCCCCAAGTTGTACGTAGTTAAAGGGGGGGTTCTTTGTCCCTTTGCACCCTCCTGCGCAACAGTGCCGTCAACCCCAATAACGTACCCGATACAGAAAAAAGGGTTCACGTACTCTGCATGCGCGGTGGGGCGTCTTGCCGGCACGAATATATAACTGGATTTGAGGCAGGTTGATGTAGGCACCCCGCGGACCTGTTTCCCCCTCCCCCCCCCCTATTTAGCTGAAAAGGGCGGGGGTATACCCCATTTTGACCAGTTCCCTAGCACTAATCAACACACTGGGGGGGGGTTGAGCTGGACACACATCTGAAGATCTGCAGTACAGCGGTACTCATATCACACGTGGTGAACCCGATACCTGTTGTACTGCTGTGCATAGACTTATTACTAATATATCGCCCAGGGATTGCTCATCCCTGGCCTCTCAGAGCTCCCACTTTGAACACCGCCTCCTTTCATTACTTGGTTATCTCTTTGTTCCGTATATACTTTAGTTGCGAGAGGCTTCTTCCTCTTTCCGTTTTGGGTTCGTGCGGGTGCCCAGAGAGCACGGCAGCGCGGGCGAGCCCGGCACCATCGCCGGTATGGGAGGGCACTGGCCAGTAGAGGGGGGGACGGAAGGAGCGCGGTCGCCTTTTTCGTGGCTAGGCGTGGCGTGTCCATCGAGACACGAGGGAAGCATGAAGGGTCTTTGTCTGCGTTGCTGCTTGCTGTATGTATCATCAGTATGTCATAATTATAAGGTCTTTAAAATTGTAAAAGAACATTCAAACGGTGCTTATTTTTCGGAACACACACCAATTTTTTAATCAGAGAGTGGCAGCAAGCGGTTTGAACACCATCATGCTCGAGCGGGCGAACGAGGGCCACGGTGAGCACCGAGCTTCACGCGATGCGGGCCACGGGGCTCACTGGGGCAGAGAGGTAGTAAAGCTCGACCCGGGCCGAATCGATGGCGAGGTGATCCGGGGTGGCTGGAAGCGTCGAGGGTGACAGAACGCGACAGCAGTCGTTTTAACTTTTTTGTTTTTTGAGCGGCGCGATCACGATACGAGTACGAGTTCGTACGTCATTCGAAGTGCTACTGCTGCTGTTACTGCTGTTGTTGCTTGCCGTTTTTTTTCGAGTACGAATACAGTTCGAGTATAATACGAGTACGAGTACGAGTCGAGTACGATAACTAGTCGAGTACGAGTACGAGTCGAGTACGAGTCGAGTACGAGTCGAGTACGAGTACGAGTACGAGTACGTATGTATCATACGTCTTTCTCAGTTTTGTGGATTTTTTGTTTTGCATTCTTCACAACTTGGCGACCGTGCTGGTGTTGTGCGTTTTATCTTTCATACAATAAAGTATACCAGGTATACTCGTACAAAGTACGAAGTACTTCGTACTCGTAATATTAATAGTGTTGTACTACCACACATACTCACGAAACATGCACAACTCACACACCCACAGCAGATAGCGCAGCCCCGTGCCGTGAGCCGTGTTGCTGTGCTTTCTCTTTCGAAGATACAGCTTTGTCGTCCTGGAGCATGGAGCTATTGTGCACCCCGAGCATGTTTTGCATGCATGTCAAGTCCGCCGTTTATTTGCTGCACCATGAACCTCTTGGCATTTTCAAGTCGCGGTGCCTGCACTACATCATGGGGGCCTCTTCTGTACCCCTTTCCTTGCGCGAGCGAGCCCTGTACTTTTATACTTTCCCTTAGGGCCCGTTTTAACGAAGAAAAAAAAAATCAACGTTTGGGAAAAAAAAAAAAATCAAATCGCTTTTCATTGGTCAGAACCCGCACCACCACCCAAGATATTATACCCCAAGATCCTAATCTTTGGTGCTGGTGCGTGTGTTGACCAATGAAAAGCGATTTGAATTTTTTTTTTCCAAATTGATTTTTTTTTTTCGTTAACATGGCCCTACATTGCCAGTTATCTCATACAGAAATACAACAATGGCTAATGAAACGAATGGTATCACATCATAACCTTATCAATAAGACCATCCATCTCTTCACAGCTTCGTCTAAAGCGGCCTGGCCCGTTCCCCCATCTCCCAGTACGTACACTTGCACTAACTGTGAGACGAATTACGCCAAATATTGGAGGTATTATGCTCGAGCTAGGGGAAAAGATCGATCGATACCCACACCCAGGGTAATCCTTATAACAATATACTGCTTTAACCTGAAAATACTGTAGCAGTACTTAGGGCTGGGCACTGGTAGCTCCAGCCAGGACAAGGAATCCTGGCCGCTGCGAAGTCGCGACCCCCCCCCCCCCCCCCGCATTGGGCAGGAGGGCCCCCACGTTGGATGCGCCCTCGAGAGGGACCAGCTGGAGGCTTCACTCGTATTATACCTGGTACGTGTATACTCGTACTCGTAGAGCAAAAAAATACGTGGATTTTGGGCCATGTTTCGAAGTCAATTTTTGGGTCAGGGGTGGTACGTAGAGTGCCAGCGCGGCGCAGTGACACAACTCGCCTGTTAGCGTAGTATTTGGATCTGGCTTTCAAACCGCCACCATCAACACCACCATGAGCATCAGCAGCACCGCCGCCACAGCCACCACCCTTTGCCGTCGCCAGGAGCGATGATAGCTGTATCGCAGACGTGTAAGCCTCTGCGGCTGCCTCAACATTGCCCTCGCGGTACAGGCGGTTCCCCGTGGCATTCGCGACCTCAGCTTCGCCGCCAGAGGGCATCTTCGTTGACACCACAGCTGCTGTCGATGCTCTCACTGCAGCGGCGGCTGCTGCTGCTGCTGCTCTGCTGTTGCTGCTGTCTCCGTCGTTGGAGCAAGACGTTGGGTTCAGAAACACCAGGAAGAAGGACCAACCAAAGGTCCGTTTTCGTTTCGTTTTGTTTTGTTTTGCCTCTCCCCGTCCTCCGCGTACGTCCAACCGTCGTCCTGCGTCCTGCCCGCGAGTCGAGACAGGCGTTATGCTCAACTCGTTATAGTGGCAGTTGTGTTGCTGTTGCTGCTGCTGCTGCTGCTGCTGCTGCTACCGCCGAGACGTGTGTGGTCGCCTGGTTCGAGAAGGTTTTCGAAAGTGCGGCGGATTGTGGCCGAGCCAGGCGTCCTAAATTTATCTTTCTATGATTGGTTAAAATACACGAGACTGTCAGTATTCGGGATAATTCCACGTTGTTGATTGGACAGTTCCTCCCGTGAGAAAAAATAGGGGGGAAAGAGAAAAGGCAGAGGACAGAGGGCAGAGGGGAGAGGAGGTTGCTCGCCGACACACACGAGAGGGACACAGACACTCCTGTGCATGAGGCCAAAGGGATGCTGACGACATGCCGCTGAGACGGAGAACGCACCCGACAGCCTTAGCCCTTTCTCTGGCGTATGGTGCTCTCTCGGGGCCGTCCTGGCCGGTCCTCTTGGCGGAGCCCCCTGCCGTCTGTGCTTTCGGTGGGGCGCCTTTCCCAGCTTTCATCAGCAGCAGCACGATACCGGTAGGCAGCGGCGGCGGCAGTCGCGGAGGCGACAGTGGTGCCTTGAGACCACGACGTGTCGGACGCCATCGGCTGGCGGGCGATGGCACTTCTCGAGGATGGAGACTTCGCCCAAAGCTACTAGACCGCAGCACCTTCGATCGTTGCTGTGCCAGGTAGGCAAGGTAGCGGCATATGTACGAGTACGTTGAAGGCACACAGCAGCAGTACCCTACGTACTGACTGCTGTAGCGTCCAGTCTCACGTTGACGTCCAAAGCAGGTACGTAGCACAGCAGTCAACACTAAGCCCACAAGGATACCTTCGTAAATGCCCCACAACTACAGCAGTGCTTAGGACAGCGGAGCGCCAAGATGGTAACCGGTTCCGAGAAAGTACTGGCACTGCTGCAAAGATGGGCGTCTTCCTGTCCAAATCGGTTCCGGGAGGCGGAAATTGTACTCACCCAACATGAACCGACCTGCCCCAGGTACAGCAGTAATAGCCGGGACCTAAAAACGTCCAGTCTTTTGGACACCACATGAGACAGACACGAGACAGGCAAACGGGCAGACATAAGGCATGGGACAGACCGTTCAACTTTTACGGTTTTGGCACCGATATATGATACGATGTACGAAATATGCCAGGTTTGATCTACGTACGAGTATGATATGATTCTAGACTCGGGCGGGTGTACCCACTGGCGTACATACTGGCGTGCATACCGGCGTCACTACAGCAGTACCACAGGTACATGACACTCCCGGTACGTTCCATACCTCCTTGTCCTGGTGCCCGTGTATAATATATACCCGGTATATTTTTTGTTGGAACATGCAACACAAGTTCCTTTAACAAGCATTGCAAGTCAGGTACGTGCTGCTGCATGGTTATAGCCGCAGCTTATTTTTCTCACGTGCTTGCTATGTATGTACGAGCATCATAAACAGACACGATGGGTGACCTGCTGTACTCTTCTGCTCTGTGTCGTCGGCTGTTCATCATCTTCGTTCGTCCGCGCCGAGAACGGCTGTCGAACCAACCAACCAACGAGCCAATCAGCAGCAACCAACCAACCAGCCAACTGAAACCAACCAGCCAACTAAAACCAACCAACTGAAACCAACCAGCCAACTAACCAACCAACCAACTGAAACCAACCAACCAGCCAACCAACTGAAACCAACCAGCCAACTAAAACTAACCAACCAACCAACTAAAACCAACCAGCTGCCTATCTATTTTTTTATATCGCAAGGCAATGGGTGACACACGGGGTATCGTATACAGTTAGTACAGGACACCTAATACTGGTAAGACACAAGGAACGCTGGCCCAGGGTGTATTTCTTATTTAAGACAGGGTGCTTTCTTTCTACACTAATTTTTCAAGGTAACGACTGTCGGATTTCTTATTTTTATTCTAAATCTCAAGCCTGGCTTTCTTAGTAGGCTGTTTCTTATTCGGTGTCCTGAACTGTATGTCCCGACATCGTTGCACGGGTTGGGTTGTGCGAAGTCGGACTGCTCCTCCATTCCCCTCCCCCCCCCCCCCCCCCCACCCTCCCTCCCCTCGCGAAATGTTTCCTATATTTTAGTTTTCGAGATCAAGATGACGACGGAGTGGGGGAAGGAGAGAAGGGCGGTGGGGATACGGGAGGTCAGGAGGGAGGTAGGGAAACCAGGGTCGGATTGGAGGAGGTCATCACACACGTCGAGAGTAGGGAAGCGGCGGCGGCGGCGGAGGAGGAGGCGGAAGGGGGGGGCGACGGCCGGCGCATCACTACCGCGCGCGAGCTCATGGAGACCTTGGTAAGCGAGCTACCGCTCCCCCCTCTCGTGTTCCCGAATCCACCCTTCCACACAACCGGCAAATATCACGATCTACACACATAGATCACGATCACTCTACTCGTAGAGCACGCTACAATAGTGGCACCAGTCTGAACGTAAATGTCATACCGGTATGTTAAAGAAAGAAAAAAAAAAACACCACCCGTGAGATCGAGGATTTCGTCGAAACTCATCTTTGCTACGGGCTGAGTGTGATACTTCGATCGCGCATACGTACTCGTATATACAATTTTTGTACGTATGATATTTCACCTACCGATTTCCTTTTGTTGGTTGTTATGCCTTCCATTTTTTTTTCGGGTTGTGTAGACTTCGCTTTTTTCTAAAACACTGGTGGAACCTTCCGTTTTTTTTTCCATTTCAGCTGTACAAAACGTCATCGGATTCTACCCTTGCGTCACCCGTCACCCCATGTATCTGAATCCCTCCGGTGGGAATACCTTGTATAAGCTGTATGACATTTGGAAGTTTTTTTTGTTGATCTTAATTGAATACCACTCCCTTCTTTTTACGATCAGACTGGTACTATAAGCTATTAGTATCAGATATTATTTACGCTATTAGCCCATTCAGAGCTGAAAAAAAATATCCCATACTAATTCCAAGTAGTCTGTCCCCAAATTCGTGGGACCAGTTCTTAAGGGATTAAGGGCCCATATTCACGAGGATAAAATAAATTCAATTTGGGAAAAATAAAATTCAAATTCGCTTTTCATTGGTCAACACAAGCACCAGCACCCCCCAAGATCCTAATCTTTGGTGCTGGTGCGCGTGTTGACCAATGAAAAGCGTTTTTTTTTTTTTTTTTTCCAAATTGATTTTTTTTTCTTCGTTAAAACGGGCCCCCGACATTACGAATACGTATAATGTGACGATTATTGAACCGGCCACTTCCTGGCTGGGGGACGAAAAGCTTTTTCTCTAGACCCCGGGCAATAACGCCAGAAGCTGCGTATCGCGGTGTACAGCAGGGGGTCTAAAGAAACCACCCTCGTGTTGCTGCGCGCCCAGTCCGGACGGCCGACAAGAACCAGACCCCCCAAAAGGATTTAGGCCCATCCTTAATTTGTTCCCACCAAAAATGTATGTTGGTCAGCTAAGTAAACTTACTGATGTAGGTAAGGCAGTCATCGGTTGCCATTTCTAAACGGTAATTATAGTATCATAGCTATGTTTTCAAGGAAAACCATCGAACATCATGAACATAAGTACGACGACATCGTTTTCAAGGAAAACCATCGAACATCATAAACAAAAGTACGACGACATCGCTCCATATTGTCTCCACAGCCACCCTCCCAACCCCTCCCATTGGGTAGAGGAACTTTCAAGCTGGGACACCGCCCCCCCCCCCCCCCCCTCCCCTCCCCGCCGTTTCTTTGCCGCCCGCCCGCCCCGCAGATGAACTCGGATGTCGACGTGCTCGAGTCGCTGCAGTTTTTTTCGCCCTCCCTGGGTGGTGAGAAGGACCGGGTCGTCGGCGATATTGTGCGCCCCATTCTGGCGCGCGCTAAGCGGTGAGTGAAACAAAAAAAAGGAAAAAACGCCTCCGCTGCCGACGTTTTAGCTGCGCGACCAAACCACAAAAAATGAAACACGATTTTTAATTATCCGCCGCTGTTGTTGTTGTTGTTGTTGTTGTTGTTGTTGTTGTTGTTGTTTATTTGTTCATGCACTCCGTTTCGTGTGCGACCAGCGGACACCTTTTTTCGGAAGGGTTAGAGTTCCAATCCGAGCGTCGCACGCTATATAGGTACTATATACGCATTGTACAGGGCGAAAATTCCGTGCCGTTTATGCAGTGCACGCGTGCGCACGGTCTAACCAAACGTGTATACTGCTACTGCTGGGGTTAATTTTTGTGGAAATACAGTTNCCCTCCCTCCCCTCGCGAAATGTTTCCTATATTTTAGTTTTCGAGATCAAGATGACGACGGAGTGGGGGAAGGAGAGAAGGGCGGTGGGGATACGGGAGGTCAGGAGGGAGGTAGGGAAACCAGGGTCGGATTGGAGGAGGTCATCACACACGTCGAGAGTAGGGAAGCGGCGGCGGCGGCGGAGGAGGAGGCGGAAGGGGGGGGCGACGGCCGGCGCATCACTACCGCGCGCGAGCTCATGGAGACCTTGGTAAGCGAGCTACCGCTCCCCCCTCTCGTGTTCCCGAATCCACCCTTCCACACAACCGGCAAATATCACGATCTACACACATAGATCACGATCACTCTACTCGTAGAGCACGCTACAATAGTGGCACCAGTCTGAACGTAAATGTCATACCGGTATGTTAAAGAAAGAAAAAAAAAAACACCACCCGTGAGATCGAGGATTTCGTCGAAACTCATCTTTGCTACGGGCTGAGTGTGATACTTCGATCGCGCATACGTACTCGTATATACAATTTTTGTACGTATGATATTTCACCTACCGATTTCCTTTTGTTGGTTGTTATGCCTTCCATTTTTTTTTCGGGTTGTGTAGACTTCGCTTTTTTCTAAAACACTGGTGGAACCTTCCGTTTTTTTTTCCATTTCAGCTGTACAAAACGTCATCGGATTCTACCCTTGCGTCACCCGTCACCCCATGTATCTGAATCCCTCCGGTGGGAATACCTTGTATAAGCTGTATGACATTTGGAAGTTTTTTTTGTTGATCTTAATTGAATACCACTCCCTTCTTTTTACGATCAGACTGGTACTATAAGCTATTAGTATCAGATATTATTTACGCTATTAGCCCATTCAGAGCTGAAAAAAAATATCCCATACTAATTCCAAGTAGTCTGTCCCCAAATTCGTGGGACCAGTTCTTAAGGGATTAAGGGCCCATATTCACGAGGATAAAATAAATTCAATTTGGGAAAAATAAAATTCAAATTCGCTTTTCATTGGTCAACACAAGCACCAGCACCCCCCAAGATCCTAATCTTTGGTGCTGGTGCGCGTGTTGACCAATGAAAAGCGTTTTTTTTTTTTTTTTTTTCCAAATTGATTTTTTTTTCTTCGTTAAAACGGGCCCCCGACATTACGAATACGTATAATGTGACGATTATTGAACCGGCCACTTCCTGGCTGGGGGACGAAAAGCTTTTTCTCTAGACCCCGGGCAATAACGCCAGAAGCTGCGTATCGCGGTGTACAGCAGGGGGTCTAAAGAAACCACCCTCGTGTTGCTGCGCGCCCAGTCCGGACGGCCGACAAGAACCAGACCCCCCAAAAGGATTTTAGGCCCATCCTTAATTTGTTCCCACCAAAAATGTATGTTGGTCAGCTAAGTAAACTTACTGATGTAGGTAAGGCAGTCATCGGTTGCCATTTCTAAACGGTAATTATAGTATCATAGCTATGTTTTCAAGGAAAACCATCGAACATCATGAACATAAGTACGACGACATCGTTTTCAAGGAAAACCATCGAACATCATAAACAAAAGTACGACGACATCGCTCCATATTGTCTCCACAGCCACCCTCCCAACCCCTCCCATTGGGTAGAGGAACTTTCAAGCTGGGACACCGCCCCCCCCCCCCCCCCCTCCCCTCCCCGCCGTTTCTTTGCCGCCCGCCCGCCCCGCAGATGAACTCGGATGTCGACGTGCTCGAGTCGCTGCAGTTTTTTTCGCCCTCCCTGGGTGGTGAGAAGGACCGGGTCGTCGGCGATATTGTGCGCCCCATTCTGGCGCGCGCTAAGCGGTGAGTGAAACAAAAAAATGGAAAAAACGCCTCCGCTGCCGACGTTTTAGCTGCGCGACCAAACCACAAAAAATGAAACACGATTTTTAATTATCCGCCGCTGTTGTTGTTGTTGTTGTTGTTTATTTGTTCATGCACTCCGTTTCGTGTGCGACCAGCGGACACCTTTTTTCGGAAGGGTTAGAGTTCCAATCCGAGCGTCGCACGCTATATAGGTACTATATACGCATTGTACAGGGCGAAAATTCCGTGCCGTTTATGCAGTGCACGCGTGCGCACGGTCTAACCAAACGTGTATACTGCTACTGCTGGGGTTAATTTTTGTGGAAATACAGTTATATCTATGATATATGATATATATGATTTTATATGATATATATTATTTTATTTTATCGAGTGTCTAATATTTCACGGCCGCCTTAAGTTGTTTGAGGCCCTTTTCAGCACGGTGAACCCAGAGATACTGTAGCACGTTAAAAATGTGAAGCTGGAAATACGCGCCGCTTCGTCGAAAATCTCCGACAAAAGTTTTTTTCCCCCCGATTTTGTTTTTGTTTTTGTTTTTCAGTAGTAGTAGCTTTTGAGTAAATGCACCGTAAAATTCCCTTTTTTCCCTTTCAAAAGTGTCGGTACCAGCACTCCTGCTGAGGGAACCCCAAAACCTCAATAAAAACCCGGTACCGGCACTATTCCGGCACCATTCGGAGTGTTACCTGTTGCCGCCATTAGTGCCGGTAAGACAGTAGACTATGTAACGAAATAACGAATAACGCACGAACAATTAAAAAATGTTATTAGCGTTTCAACTCCGGAAATAAAATATGAGCAATCAAACGATGTTGTCAGCCCTACTAGTAGCACATACCACCCTGCCCCGAAATATAAGCACATTTTCGACATTAATATAATAGTCGATAAAAATGTGCTTATATTTCGGGACAGAGTGGTAGGTTGCTGGCTCTTACCGGCACTACTGAGGGACCACTACTGCTGTGTACCGGTATGTACTACCTTCCACCAGCCCGCACAGCCGGTAACGGTTCCATATCCACCTGCTCGAGCTTCTAGCGAGAGTAAAGGCATGCCCTTATCTTACAAAGAATGCTCCCGACATAGGTGGAGCTCGGACTCATCTCGACGTCTATCTATGCTGATGTCGCGGGCCTACCTAGACCTACAGTAGACCTAGACCTACTCCCCTTCCTACTCTGTGGGCCGGGAACAACAACAACAACACCAGCCACAACAACCACCACAACAACAACAACAGCAACAACACCAACAACACCAACAAAAAAAACAAACAGCAACAGCGGCAGCGGCAGCGGCAGCAGAAGCAGAGGCAAAGTTACAAAACAAAAACTGCTGTAACGTAACACGAGCTTTTCAGTATTTCAACAGGTTGGGCCTTTACTGCTGGCGGGGCGTTTCTCCCGACTGAATGCTATCGCGGCGCGCCTTGATACTTCCTCGCCGCCGTGTCCGTGTCCGGGCGGCGGCTCCGCCCCTATTCGCCGCTTGTGGGCGCTCGCCTTCGCGTTGGCGTCACAGGTACAAGGCCCCGAGGTTGGAGTACGAGAAGCGCCAGGCGGCACGGAAGGTCGCGGAGGCGGACCCCTTGAGGAGCGTGTACGTCTACCGGGGGGGTTCACCGGACCCGAAAAAAGTACCCGTCGACATAAGGTATGCCAGGAGGGGTGCGCGCGCGCGTGCGGCGCTTAACCCATTCAGGACTGCAGTAGTACCGATGTAGGAACAAAACACTTGGAATTAGAGTGAAATGGTTCTTTTTAAACAGTGCAGTTCTAAAAGGGTCAACCGGCATTTATACGCGAACGGGTACGTGCACGTGCAACGTGCAACGTGTGCGTGCAAGGTGTGGGTGTATGTGCGAGGGCACGTGCACGCGTACGAGCGAAGTGTGAGTGTGGGTGTAAGTTGCATGCGTAGGTGTAAGTATCAGGTTTAGGTTTACGCGTAGAGTGTACGTGTAGGCGTCGCGTCGTCCCGATTCAGTCTCCTGCAGTAACCGGTCACCCCGGTGGGCTAGCAGGTAACCACGAAGCCTGTTAGAGACAAGATCCTGAGTTCGAGCTCCCCCGAGTGCATGCTCGTAGGGACTTTTTCTCGCAAAACAATATCTTGACTAGCGGAAAGCGCGAGAGCGTGAATTAGCAAAATTCGATGAAGATCGACGAGCGTTGGGAAGGCTGAGCCCTCTGCGCGATATAAATCAAGGCATGAACCGTAGTGGGGGGGGAGGGAGAGGAGCCTACTTTGTGGCCCCGGATCTGAGTTACGACTAGGGAGAAAGAAAGACAGAAGTGCGAAGATAAGAAATGGGATGGAAACAAAAAAGTAGCTGGCGAAACGTGGGGAGGAGTTGGTAGCGTGCTTGTTTTTTTCTGGCGTTGTCGAAGTATGCACGAGACGTTGTTTGTTGTGGTTCTGTGATGGTTTATCTGCCCCACGAGCCCCGACTCGTCGGCATTGTTAGCCCCCGACTTTACCAGCTAGAGGAGGGGGTGGTGGGGCCGA
Source organism: Saccharina japonica (assembly GCA_008828725.1). Classification (NCBI taxonomy): domain Eukaryota; class Phaeophyceae; order Laminariales; family Laminariaceae; genus Saccharina; species Saccharina japonica. Next base: position 46,904 of record MEHQ01002074.1, on the reverse strand, counting down.
AGGCTTGTGATTACGCCCCGGCAACTTTGTTTTATTTTATCACTGCGGCCGTGCTCGCTTCTCTCTCTCTGCTTCGATTGTTTTCAGTTTTTATTGTCTGTGAACCACCACGTTTCTCCCCAGGGCGGTGTGCGCGCGTGTTTTTCGCTTACTTGGTGTGGTCCGCGTTCCTTTTATTGCTCAGTTGACGCAGAAAAAACGCCTCGGGGTTTTCACATCGCACGTAACTTCTGGTCGCTGCTGGAGGCCACTGCAAGCTCTTGCCGTCCGGAAGTATCTCTTGAAGAGAAACCTAGGCAATCACCCCCCCCCCCCCCCCCCCCGAAAAAAACGCCTCTGATTCCGAAGCAGACCAATGGCCTTTTGGTGCGACGTGAATGGAAACGTACCTAGGTAGAACAACAAGAAAAGCACCCGCGAGTGCGCTTAACTTCGGTACAGCAGTATGTATGTACCATGTCTGCTTTTTTTCTTCGAAATATGGCTCACAGTTTTTTTTGCCCTTCCCTCCTCCTCCCCGCCTCACGCTTTTCCTCGTCCTCCGCAGGCCACGGGCACGGATTCCGCCCCCGGTGCGTCAACAGACCTCGGGACGAAATGTGAGCCCCCCCCTCCCTCCCTCCCTCCCCCCCCCTACCTTGGATTAATTTGGCGGTGGGTGGAGTCAGTTTGGCGTTGGACGGACCCCACCATAAACGCGGGAGTTCCACAGGGGCGTGCACAGTAGTGTGTGCGTGTGGGTGTGTGGGTGTGTTTTTTTTTCTCATCACGCCTACGAATTATTGCTGTTTTGTTTTCGCACGACCCGTTTTTTTTTTTTTTTTGCGGTTTAATAAACAACGCCGCCGCACTTACTTCGCTGCACTTTGTGCTTACACGCTTTTTGTCTGCGCGTACATGGATTTCTCCCGAGGTACGTGTGTACGTACAGTATATTTTCATTATGTAGTGGTTGGTTTTTCTCGTGTTGTTGTGCGTGTGTGGTGCTTGGCGCGTGGAGCGACTACAGTACCACACACAATGTTATGGTGCTCTTTTTGTTTTTTTCCCCGGGTTCTCGGAAGTACCCGCGCGAAAGCGATAAAAACTCATAACCAGCGGACTCTCGCTCAAATAGCCCGGATGGCTGGCCGCGGGACCAGAGCAGGATAACCCGTTTCTAGAACGGTGCTGTTAGAGTTTGGCCACCTTGCGTTTTTTTTTTTTTTGTCGTCCGGTGAATGGGTAAATAAGTAAGCTTGAGCTCACCCAAGGGGGTTGCTCGACAAGAAGACAAAACAAATATAATTAAATGTGTATACGTGTGTATGAGCACTCCTTCTCTGAGGTCAAAATGAAAAACAAACCATTTGCAGTATTGCGGTGGGATTATTGGACGACTAAATTACGAAAGGTGAGTTTGTTCTTGTATTTTTTTTTGTATATTTTTTATTTCACTTGGTTTTAGTAGACCCCTCCCCTGTCCGGGTCTCGCAAATGGGTACCAGTAATAGTTAATATACTCACTCGTATTCATAGTGGAGTGTCGGGAAAGTCTTTTTCGTGGGCCCCTGGCTCAGCACACTTGCACATATGTAGAGGTGGCCCAGACTGTTTTTTTGTTCTTTCTAAATGGTGGATTTTACGCTAAGACTTCAGTACAACGACTTCTTCCGAATTTATCATGTTTTCCTTGCTAATCTCACCCTGCCTTTCTTGTTGGTCGTTTGGTGAATCCTACGCTATATATAACTTCAGTGCAACGACTTTTTCCGAATTTCTTATGTTTTTCCTGCAAAATCTCAGCCTGCCTTTTGTTGCTGGTTCGTTCTTCATATTTGTAGCTGTCTTATGCTGTACCCCGTATCGCGCCGCGCCTCAGGATGTAAGGGGAAGGGGGGGGCTGTCGAAGCGGGCAAAGGATGCGCGCGAGAGATGGGAGGACCCGGAGTACAGGGAGAATATTCTGAGCAAGAGGAGGAAGACGAACGCCGAGCGCAAAAAGGTGCGGCGGTGCTTTCTGGTGGCCGAGGCTGCTTTATTTTGCAAGCTGTTGCGGTTTCTACGGCGACGACTGCGGCTGGTTCGGCTGCGGCTGGTGGTGGTGGTGGTGGTGGTGGTGCGGTTTCTGTTGCTGCTGTCGCTGCTGCTGTCGTAGTCGTTGTCGTTGACGTTTTCGATTTCGCTGTTGTTTTCGGCTTTGTTGTTGTTGTTGTTGTTGTTGTTGTTTCTAGTATATTTACGAAGTATTGTTTCTACTATTATTGATGTTGCTATTATTGTTGACAATAGCAATTGTTTTCGCTGTCGACGTACGAGACATTTGATGGCAGTTAAGGTTGCTTTTCAGCGGTTGCTGGCTGCGGCAGTGGCCGGGCGCATTTGGCCGCCTACGGTTTAGGGCTTCTTCCTGACCCCGCTTTGCCGGAAAGCACAGCGGCGAGCAGGGGCGTCTTGAGCAGAGGCGTCTCGCGTCGCTAGCTTCCCCCCTGCCCCTCAGACAAGTGGGAAAGACAAGAGGCAACACACCACCGGTACTAAAACACTTACATTTTTTCCGATTTTGCCGTATAACGCGCAAAATATTAAGACATCCCCCTGCGGGGTCAATTGTTCTAGCCGATTTGTTTCCAAAACAGGGGGGCGGGGCGGGGCGTACACAACCAGAATGGTGGCTGTGGAGAGAGGTATCGTCCAGACTTTCCCATAGACGCATCGATATATACGTAGGCGTTCGCGCACTTCCTCCAGTTGTCGAGAAAGTCAGCTTCAAAATTCTTCCGAGGGGCTGTATTATCTTATCACCCGGGTGATACGTAGGTACGGTATGCATATACACTACGTACAGCCTTATTGTTTTCGCTCAATGAAACTCCCACAACCAACGTCCGACGAAATCGCGGTGAAACTCCGTGTGGTATGTTATGTGAGAACTTGTCCTGCCCCCCCCCCCCCCCCCCCCCCCCCCCCCTCAGTGCTCGTCTTGCTGAAAATCGTGACGGTGGCCTAACCCTGTCCCATCTTGATACCGAGGGCCGCCTTATGTTCTGCATTACTCACTTGTCTTTGCGAAATCGGTGTGCTCGACAATTTCCTTAGCACAAAACAATGCACTGTCCGTCGTTTTAATTCCTCCAAGTAGTAGTTGAACTCCTTCCCTCTTCTTCCCCCCTTTTTGGACCCTTGCGAGATTCCTCCGTTTTGTTGCCCTTCGCTGTGGTTGTTTTGCTGCTGCTTTCGTCAGCGAAGAACTGAGGTCGATATCCCACCAACAAGATGTGTACTCGTACGTATCTGAAAATGCACGTTACACAAATATGCGGTACAACCTGATCTAAGTGCGGTGCAACCTAAGCCAATGAGCTTCAACGCATGTAGATAATCTGTTAATCGTAATATCTGACATTGTCGTTGCTGCTGTCGCTGTCATTGTTGCTGCCGCTGCCGCTGCCGCTGTCGTTGCTGCTGTCGCTGTCATTATTGCTGCCGCTGCCGCTGCCGCTGTTGCTGCCGCTGTTGCTGCTGCTGTTGCTGTTGCTGCTGCTGCTGCCGCTGGCGCTCTGGTTTGTCCTGTTGACATCGTTCTTTGCTTGTGCTCGTGCTTGTACTGCGTCACACAAGAAACTCGAGGCTGACCCGGCGCACCAATCGGACAAGGCCGAACCGTTGCCGGGTACGGTGGAAGAGATCGACCAATTCCTCAACACCACGAGCGTTACCGCCAGCGAGGCGACGCGGTGAGTTTTCGTGTTTTCGCGCGGGCTGGAAAGAAAGGCCTGGTGGAGGAATAGATGATGGGACGAGGTGGACAGAATTTCTCAGCGCCCAACAAACGGCCCTAAAGGCTGGTGTAGCTCTGAGACGCACAAGGATCCCTCCACAGGGAGATATTGTCGCCGTTTCGGGTGCTGTTTACTTTGTTTCGCGTTGCTTGTTCGCTTGCCTGCTTACCTGTGTCCTCAGCTGCACACAGGTTGCATCGTAGTGGTGGTCATAGGCCTGCCTGATTTTTTCCCCCGCCTTTTTTCGCCCGCCGTCGTCGATTCGTTGGGTCGCCCCTTGCGCAGGGCCTTCGAGATGCTTTCCCAAGGCGAGCGGACTCGAAGGGAGAAGATAAGCCTCAGGTAGGTTAATCCCAAGCGAAGGACACCGTGGCCGATCACGGCCGGCGCCGCGAAATGGGGCGTGGGAAATAGGTACCTTGGTACAACCGTATAGTATTCATCGTACCTTCCAAAATCGAAGCATGACGCCTCCAAAGGTATGTAACAACAACTACGATTACGGGGGACGATATTAACCCATTCAGAGCTGGAAAAGTTTCCCTACACTAATTCCAAGTAGTTTGTCCCCAAATGCGTGGGACCAGTTCTTAAGGTTAAATAGGGGACCTGTGGTAGACACAAAAACCTATGTATTGTTTCTCTTTTTACTACCAATATTTGGTCCTATTTACTAGTGTTTACTATGGTCCCCCGCAATACAAAGTTTTACGTAGGTACATTTTCTTACACAGACACCGGACGCGCGGTCGGTCTGCGACAAGGGACGCGTGTGTGTGCCCTGCATCTGCGCCCCCGGCTGGAGAGGGAAAGCGCGTTTGCCAACCGAAGATATGCCCGGCGAGTCCCCTAACCCTGACCCTGATGAAGGCGCTCGACGCCGACCCCTCGATCTAAAAAGTCCTTGTCGCACGCTGTTTTTTTTTATCATTATAGCTGGTTGTTCGTTTCCCCGGGGTTGGCAATCCTTAGCTGAGATGCAGGCAGTCTGAGTCGGATTTTTTTTTTTGTCGTTGTTTTTCACGTCAAATCACCGAGCGTAGTAGGCACCGCTGGGTTCGCAAAAATGTGTCGGGATCCTCGAGGTGACGCCCTACCGCCGGGTTCTCGATTCGTGTTCCCATGCAATCACCGCCATCTCCAGAGATGACATCGAAGAGGGGAAGGGGGAGGGTTAGGGCGGGAGGGATGGAGGGAGGGGAGGAGGGAGGGAGGGTGGAAGGGAGGGAGAGGATGTTTCGATAGTTGGGAGCGTCCTCTTCGGCCCGTGCGGCTTTTATTTCGACGTCTCTTGCCTGAAACCTTATTGTTTTTCACGGACACACTTGAGTAAACGTTTGTGCGTGCCACTCTCACGCTGCACCAACGTGTTACGGGACGAGCTACACTACGCAGGCATGCCTTATTGCAGTGGTAAAAGGGTCAAGGCATGCCTACAGTAGTCGCACGATACACGTATACACGCGAGCGCTGGTTGCTGCACTAATTTCCCTAATTGTTACTCTTTTACACCGCGGCGTATTCGCCGCCCCTTCTTCGCTCCCACGCGCCTACGCGAACACGGTGCAGGTGGAAGGACCCCGCGAAGTGGCTGGCGGGTCGCATGGCGGAAGAGGCGTCCATGCGCAGAAGGCTGAGCGACCCGGCATACCTTCGGAAACGGAAGGAGGCTCGGTCCCTCAAGGCCAAGCGCGCCTACGCTGTGCGCTGCGCGAACGGCAACTCGGGGAAGGGAAAACCGCGGTCGAGAGCCGATCAGGCCAAAGCCTTAGCGGCGGCGGCGGAAGCTGCTGCGGCTCGCGACGCGGCGATAAAGGCCGGCCTGGCAACGGCGGCCGACTTCGAGGAGAAGCCAAAGGTTAAGAAGATCCCGAAGAAGGAGATCCCGACCGTGGTAAACCGACGCGGACGCCCGCGGAAGCTGCAGACGAAGGAGGAGAAAGCGGCAATCGCGTTCAGAGAAGCAAACGGGCCGCGGCCCCGTGGGAGGCCCCGGAAATTGCCGCTCAAAACGGCCAAGAGACCGCCCGAGCCCGCGCCCGTTGCCGCGTCGACGGTGACCGCTTCACTGACCAACGCGGTGAAGGGGTGGATGGCGGCGGCGGCGGTGCAAGCCGCGGAGGAGTTTCCGGGCATGCCGCCGGCCGTCGGGCCGCAGGTAGAAGCTCTCGCCATCTCCAGGACAAAGGAGATGACGGGGGCGCAGACGGGCGAGTGGACGCCGCAAATGACGGATATAGCGGCTGCTGGGGTTGAGGCGTGGTCAGAGGCTTGGGAGGCAGTTTCCGCCGCCGCCGCCACTACGGAGGAAGGGTCACCACCTACGAGTGGTGACCAGGAAATGGTGATGGCGGAGGTGGGCACCGAAGAGGCTGCCGCGACGATCGTAGGTTATAATTCGGCAACAGCAGATGACTGCGCAGCAGCAGCAGCAGCTGCAGCTGCAGCAGCCGAAACAGCCGATGCGGCGCTGGAACCAGCCCCTGCAAAGTCTCTGCGACGACCGAATAGGCTGTCAGGGTAGGGCTTAAGCCGTTTTATTTTTCACCATTTGTGTCCCGGTGATCCCTGCTCCCGCAGCTCCAACGCGCGCGAGGTGGGGACGGCACCGAAAGCCGTACCGAGTACACGTACAAGGTATTACTAGGGTATTTAATAGACACAACAAGTGTGTGCAGAGTAAGATAACGTGCTGGTTTGTAAGCGACGGCCTACGTGGACCCTGAATGCTGCATCTGAGGCTGTGCCCGATGCCACGCTTGAGCGTTCTGAGGCTCTCGATGCTCAGGCGCAACATTGCCAAGGAGCAAAACCGGCTTTGCATGCTACCGCGATGGACGGTGCATCGGTGGCAACGGTGACTGACGTTGGTGGTGGTTTTGTAGCCCCCTTTCTCCGTGTGCCGTTACGCCGCGTGACAAACGTCACGAAATGTTGTCCACCAACAAAGGCGACCCGGTAACGGACGGCCGGTACGCCAAGCAACACACGTGGCCGACAGCGTTGCCGTTTGTCCTGGCGGCTAATTTATTGGAGAGCCGGCAGCTGTTGACCGCCAATGGTGATGGGACGGCGTACCAATCAATGCACCGATGATCGTGCTGATCACAGGGCGCCGTAATATATGTCGCCGATGCGCCCGTGTGCTTCGGCGCAAGCGGAAGAGCCCGCTGGAACGGGGCTCTCTCTGCTTTGCCACTACGCAACTGCGGTCGACGGTTCTCCCGATAGTACCAGCCGGTCCCACCAATGCGCTTGCCTGACAAGGCTGTTAAAAGACTACTTTTCCGACTGCGAAAAATGGTTTTACTCTGATGATGGCGATGTTCTCACATCGGCTCGTTTTCCTGAAATCTAGCCTGTGGTCACAGGAAAAACAGGCTAGACAGAAAGCGTCTCGATGTAAATATACCTTTTTCCAAGCAGTCTTCCCCCACATCACGAGCGCAGTTTTAAAGGGGTCTTATTAAGGCAGTGGAGTTGTTCCGGGTTTACGCTGTCAGATTGTCGTGAAGCGTGACGCTCCGAGCGAAGCAGACGGTGGTAGTAGGCCCCTCGCTGGCTGCCGAGATGGCAATTTCCTCGACCGTCGTTAGCCGACAATGGAGCGGAAAGCGAAGGAGGGTGGGGAAAGCGATGACAGCGACGGATGGGGTCCGTACGTTAAGGGTCAAGCCGCGAGACAATGTAATCGCCTCACGATCGCCTCATTCAGGTGGTCGTGGGTTTGCAGGTGGGGCGAACGGGTCGTCACATAGGCAGGGGCTGTCCTCTGGGAAGAATGTCGTCGGGCCGGGCTCTCCCCCCGCGCTCAAACTTAGTGTTTTCATTCGTGGAACTGACTGTGCGTATTAATATTGAGTATCGATGGCGAGATCCCGGGAGCGTCTTCTTTCTGTTGTTTTGAAACCCACGACCCCCGCTACGCCTCTTTCAGCATCACGAGTCGCGACTTTTTGTCGTGTGCATGCGGTTCGGGATCGCAGTGGGCCTGTCGTCCGCGTTTGTGTTCCGTAAAGGATTGTGCTTAGAAGTGACCGAGGCATCGGTGTTCCGGAGAAATTCGATCGTCGGTAAGTAAGTGTTGTCCTATTTAGTAGGGACATAGATTTACGAGCGTCTTCTTTTCCCTCTCCGCTTGATGTATTTCCCGCACTGAAACTTCTGCATTGCGCTGCATGTTGAAGGCGGTTGGCTCCACTGATACCAAAATCGGTACCCACGGCGACTATATCTTGTAGGAAATAATTTTTATTAATTTGCCATCCGACAATGTGCACCCTGAGTGTCAACCACAGAAAAAAGCAAGGACGAAGACACATAATGCGAAGGCCCCTATAACCTATACATTGTATACGATAAAACGAAAATGTATGACAACCGAAACACTTGATCAAATCGCAAGCCTCCTAAAACCAAAATACGGGTAGATACCTGGTACGACGTGACTAGTTAGTGCAGGCTGCTGTGAAAACAAGGCCACTTCAAACCTTTCTCTTCGCCTGTGAGCAGGAGCTACTCGCACATTGCTGTGTTGTTGATACAGTATACGTTCTGCAGTACCTGGTATAAACGTAAGGTAGTTTAACAGCTGCCAGTATCTATTATATGTATTTGCAGCTACCGATATATTCGTGTCAGTATGCTCAACCTTGACACCCACAACAGGTTGTGCGCCTCGCCAACAAAACCAACGAGATACAAAAAAGTCAAGATGACGTCTGGTTACGACAACACGTAAATACGGCACGATAATGACTGGCGACGCAGTTGCGGAGGCTCATAACCTGGTGTTTTTGTGCCGTGGTCTATGTTTGATTTTGGTCGCTATTCTGTGATACCAGGCGCCTTAGGGTGGACTGAGATCAACCTTCTTGCACAGCTATCTGACAGTGAAGTAGGCCGTCTAACTTTTGGCTGGCGTAGCTCTACATATATATCAGGTGTGCCTGGGATTCTATTGCCATACTGCTGTTGTATTAGGGGGGACCTGAGTAAATAGGACCAAATATTGTTAGTGAAAATCGGGAAATATCTAGTTTTTTTGTCTATACCGTAGGTCCTATTTACTATGGTCCCCCGTAATAGTAAGGCTGTTTCTTAAGGAAGTTCGATTTGTTTCAGTTCGATTTGTTTTTTTCGGCCATCTATGGATGTTTTTGACCCGGAACGCCGTCGAAAGGGCCGTGCGCTTCTCGGTATGCATTCTTCTACCATCCCACAGGTACCCCACGAAAAAATCCGCTTCTCCATCGAAGCAGTTTGAAATATCCAGCATTTTCACAAATCGAACAATAGACATCAAATACAATTTGAAGGTACTTTCCAGTCAGAAATTACGGAAAATTTGAATAGTTTGTGCCTCTGGAATGTTATTTGTTGGATATTATTCGAAATACCACATACCTCAAGAACTTGAAAATGCTTCGATGGAGAAGCGGATTTTTGCGTTGAATACCTCTGAGATGTTGGGCGCACTCATCCCGAGAAGCGCACGGCCGATTAGGCCGCGTTCCCGGTCAAAAACATCAATAATGGGCTGAAAAAAACAAATCGAACTGAAACAAATCGAACTTCCTTAAGAAACAGCCTAATGATCCAAGTACGATTGCCCCAAGGCCGATATACATACATACGTATGGTGCGAGTACGACAATACTATACTTCATTCAGTACACTACTGCTGTGGTCTTTACTTTGTTGCTGAACTGTACGTCCTTTAAGTAGTGTACCAAGGTACCAGCTCAGGCAGGACGGAGGAAAGAGGAGGGTGGGAGGGAGGAACATATGTGTATCGCATTTTTCCCAACACAGGAATACCATGCTTCGGCCAGGATCATTGGGAAAGCTTGCTCCAGCGGCGACGAACCTCTTGACATCCTCCGCCACCACACCCGAACCGAACGGGATCCCCTCAGTTTTTTTTTCACAACTGTTATAAGGATTACCCTGGGCTGGGTAATCGATCGATCTTTCACGTATAGCTCAGCAGGTAATATCCTCACATTTGGCGTCGCCTTTTTTTTCTTAGTTTTCCCAAGGTTTTCCCCCCACTTTCCATCGGTTAAATACGCTGCTGGTGGTGACACGGTTTAATTGCGGGCGATAGGCGGAACATCCTTCACAGCGGCAGTAACTCGTACTGCACGTACTGCTGTTGTTGCATGTATGTACATATTTATAGTTGACTTGAGTCGGTCGCTGGCTGATGTCGTTATTTATATACCATAAAAAATCGCAGCACAAAAACTCAAAATCTCGCCCCCCTTTTGACTTTTTTTCATTGACTTTTTCAACACCACAAGACAACAACCAGGAACATTTTTTTGGGACCAGAGAAACCGAACAAGACCGTCAAGACCGTACGAACAGAACGAGCATCATATTATATGTACGCAGCTACGTAGCAAAGCTGAATATCGACCGGTCGGGAGAATTCACAGCTGACGTGTTTCTTTAGTTTATTATTAATACCCGTACTCGTACGTGATGTGTGCGCTCAGCAGCACGGACGAGGATATTTATTTTGATCACGCTGCGCCCGCGACGTATTATACGTGTGGCTTTTCTTGCAATAGTAATAATGTTCGGACAGTCTGGGACAGTCGGGAATGTATCTCATATCATCCGCAGGCATAAACACACAGCAGTGCCGCAGTGGCTGATGCTTTGCTGTATTATAATAATCGCCGTTTTTTTGTCGTCGCCGTCATTTCCACCCTCCTCTCAAAATAAATAATAACGGGGGAATGCCAGGGAGAGAAAGTGCCTGTACATCTAGAAATAAATACGTACGGATACCTTGTGTGGGCCAGCCATCGCCGACATCTATGATACGAGGACCCCCCTCACCTCCCTGGACTCTGGGTACTGGAAAGAGAGTAACGGACTTGAAACTGAAAGCACGATATTCAAATCGCCACGAACAGCGACAAATGGGACAAGATAACAAGCTTTTTTGATACAGAAATCTAGAGACGACGTGTGGCCGAGGTCATGTGATACATACATACACATATCATACATCGGTACACTATACGTAAACGGGTACGGGCAGTAGCACTTGGTACGCACACAGGGCGTCAACCTACCGTGGGCGGTAGGCTACGACCTATGACAACGAGAGCAGTATAGAGGGGAGAGGGCAGGAGGGAGAGGGCAGACCCGACGAATATATAAACAAAGTAGTCGTCGAGTCGTTAAAAATGAAACCGTAATAACGGCAAACCAAATCGGAGTTCAACAAAGAAAAGGCGTTTGCTCATCCATTGCATACCGTGTGGTGCGCTCTCCGCTCGCTCGACCTCTGCTCCCTGCCGCGCCGGTGCCGACACAGAGAGGCAGTGAAGCACAAACACACGCACGCGGACCACCTCGCTTGCACACCGTGACCCGAGTCATAATGGGCGGACGTGGACCGATTGCGTGCAAATTCGGTGTGCAATGCCACAGGCAGGATTGCTGGTACTCTCACCCGGCTGGGCGAGCGATAGATGCGGGCGCGGCCTCTGGCGCTCCGGCCCAGCAGGCAGTGAGAAACATCAACAACAACAGCAACAACGCCAACACTCACCACCACCACCTCAACACCACCGGAAACGGGATCAACCGCCTAGGCCCTGCGATTAACGCACGGCCGGGGATGGCGCCGGGAGTGGGAGGTGTGCCGCAGGCTTCTCCTAGGATGGGCGGAGGAGGTGGGGCTAGTGCTGGCGGGGGGGGTGGAGGTGGGGGCAACGTCTGCCGCTATGCGTTTGAGTGCAAGCGCCGGGACTGCCATTTCAATCATCCCTTTGGTGAGACCCAAATGCTAGAGCAAGAGAGAGAGAGGGAGAGAGAGAGGGAGAGAGATATAGGGTGGGAGAGATCTAGAGCTGGGTGGACAAGGTGGTCCATCCTTTAGTTTGGTGTGGGCGCGCGCCGTCGATGCCCGGGATCGATAAATCTCAACAACTTTTTTTATTTATTTTTAATTTTGGGCACAAACGAGCACATCAAAAAAACACACGAACACAGAGTACAGACATCGAAAAATGTAGGAAAAAGATACGAACTCGTCTGTTGTCAGTTGTCAGTTGTCATCAAGGTCAGAATGTACTTGTAATCTACCTGGTGGTATATACTTCGTACATGAGTACCACCTCGTACCACCCCGTACCGTAAACATATTTGTGCTCGTACACCATCGAGCGAGGCGTGCAGAGGATAGAACACCACTCCTGTCTGGTCGAATGCTACTATTATTGCTGTTCTGGTGGTATGCAATGCAGTACACCAGTTCAGGAAGCAGCAGCAGCAGCAGCAGCAGCAGCAGCATCCACACATACATACGCACAGCATCGATTTCTCTTCGTATATACAGAGGTCAGAACTCGTCTTTGAACACGAGTCTGATGATGATGTTCTCAGTCTATAATACTCGTACATAGACTCCATGTCTACGTAGACTACAAGCAGTTCAAGCAGCAGCAGCAGCAGCAGCAGCAGTATCCACTTGCCGCACGACCAACCTGGCAGTATCCCCTTCAATATATTTTCTACTGGTACGTAGTATACGTTCCGTATCATAAGCGAGTACTTGCCGTACCTATTTTGTACGTGGTAAAAGTGTAACAGAGTTCTGTAACCCATCTAGAAGTGCATACTCGCACCGTCGCTGCCCTGCGTGCGTGCTCCTGTCTGCTGCTCCTATGATATGTATCGCTGCTGCTGTTGCTGTTGCTGCTGCTACATCATATGAGTATGTGACCTTTGCTGGCGTGCATGCATGCTGCATGCAGTATGTGAGCTTTTGTGCGTTTCCGTTCCTTCTCTGAAGTCAGTATAGTTTTACCGATACAGCAAGTGTAACCATGATGAAACAGCAGGCAGTATGTATATCCGAATAGTAGCAGTACCGGTAGACCCACACCCGCCTCTAGGTTTGAAGAGGTCATGCGGTCAATCAAACCTACAGACCTGTTTCGTACTATGATACCTGGGGTTGTAGTATATGCGTATATCACATTTATGTGAAAATCTTCCAAAAACCACAGCTGTGAGATATCGAAGATGCCATCTTTGCAAGCTCAAGCTTGGTGTGATACGAGTATTTGATATTGATTTCGGTCGCGGGTGCTTCGTAGCTACCATACGGCGTGTGTGGTATAACATACGTCTTATTATGAATAGTGCTCTCGTGCTCTTTTTTTATATTAATATTAATAGTACGAATTCCTACCTTTTTTGTACCTAACGAATTCGCTAAGGCCGTTTCCTATGCGGTTCGATTTCGAGCTTCGGATTTGTATTTTCGATCTCAAAAACGAAAGCACCGTCCTATGCAGTCCGATTGTGCAAAATCTGACCGGAAAAATTTCGAATTTGAGAATCCGATGGCCCAAATCGTCAGATTTTGGCCCAAAATCCGACGACTTGGGTTATCAGATTTTCAAATCGAAAAATGGCATGGTCTCTAAATCCAAGATGTTATCCACGCAGCAAGCAAGCAGCAGCAGCAGCAGCACGCTCGATGAGTTGGATGGTGACACAGCGACGTTGCTTCGCGCCCGACGCGCAGCCGGCAATCGGTGCTTCTCTCCGTCGCTTAACTACAACCGGCTGGCGCGGGCTCGGGCCTAGAGACGAAGGGAAGCGCACTCGGCGCGCTCCTCTCCGTACTCGTAGGCTTTACAGCAGCAGCAGCAGCAGCAGCAGCAGCAGCATTACAGTCAGTCATCGCTCGGATGCTTCGTTGTGTCAAAATACAAAATACGAAGACAGGTCGACTCGAGCGCACTCGGCGCGTCGCCGCCAGACCAGGGGCAGCCAGCTTGGCTTCGGTTGCTTGGGTTCTACGCCCAGTACAGCGCACTCGGCGCGTCTCTTCGCGGCGCCAGACCACAACAACAGCAGTTGGTCTCGCCGTTTGCTCAAATATCTGCACGTACGAACAACAAATCCGTGTTTTTTCGCATAAGAAGACTGTTTCGACTTTCGAAGTAGGTCGCTGAAAAATCGATCGGACCTATAATTTGAAGCTTTAAAATCGAACCGCATAGGAAACGGCCTAAGGGCCCGCATTTAAAGATTTGTTTTCGTTGAATTGTGTGTGTTTTTTTTTTCGTTCGTTTGTTTTGCTTTGCATCTGATTGGTCGAAAAGTGAATAACCAGCAAGATATTTCCATTTCAATTCAATAAACGAGGGCCGGCCGCCCTGCCGGCACCGCCGTCGTGGGGACCCCTGGGGGCGAACGCAAGGTCGAGATCTACGACATGTTTCACACCCCCGGCACAAAAAGCGGAATTCCAGAAGTCGGGACTTCTTTTGCTCTTCGTTTTATTGAATTGGGGAGTTCATCCAACTCGACGTGGCGTGTTCCATGAAACCGAAGGAAGCCCGCAAACTTGAGCCATGTCGTCGACTGATTCAGAGGCGAGATCCACCATTTCCGAGAGGCACGGCCACCGGATCAGCCGCAGCGCGAGGCCGGACGCCCCCTAGCATAGGGTAGACCGCTTGCGGCGCCTAAAAAAGAAGAAAGGCCGTCGCAAACCCAATTTTTCACCCCTCTTTGCCTCCCAAACCACACGAGCACCGACCAGGTTGCGACTTGGCGTCTTGGCGTACAAGTTCGATCGCTGTATCCCCGTCGCTGCTGCCCGCGTTGGGCTTCGGGGCTGCGCCAGCCCACCCCAAGACACCCCTAGAGTGATAGCCTCCTAGCCTGTGCCGGCAGACGTACTTTTCCGCTGGCAGCGGCGCCCCGGGGAGGCCACAGACCGTAGGTCGCCTCGTTGGTTGCTCACGGGTGTTCGTTGACGTTTGTGCGTTATTCGATTTTTGAACGCAATACATCGTTCCTCGATAGGGGACCCAAAGTCGTTTTTTTCACGAAATTATGATCAATTGGATTAATTGCTATTTCAATTTCAATAAAAAACGATGTTCGTTAACCCTTTTAGGACTGCAGTCCCATTTTGGGGACAAACCACTCAAATTCTAAGTAATTCGTCCCCAAAACAGGACTCCAGTCCTATAAGGGTTAAGATGGGCCCTATCTACCAAAAGGTACCGTTTTTGTGTGTTCCGTAGGTTCTGTTTACTATGATCCTCCGTAAAAGTGACTAAAATCGAACGTTATACTACATAGTTTCGGAAGGCTTTCGACCAGATCTTTCCAAAATCGCCCTTGTTTCGGTATTGGCAACCTTAACCTCCCCGTTCTGGAAGATTCGAGCGCCGAAAAAAAAAAAACGCACCCCTGTGCGAACTCAAAGTTCATTACGATATACCACTCTGTCCAGAAATATAAGCACCGTTTTTACATAAATATTCAATAATAACGGTGCTTATATTTCTGGACAGAGTGGTACCTGGTAGTTCATATAGTATAGGACACCTGCAACAGTAGTCATAAGAAGCAGGAAAGCTGGCCCAGCCTGAATTTCTTATTTGAGAGAGGGTGCTTTCTACACTAATTTCAAGACATCGACTCTCCAATATCTTATTTTCCCTTCATAAATATCAGCCTGGCTGTCTTGCTAGCCTGTTTCTTATCAGGTGTCCTGTACTGTACGTACTCGTCGAGGGGGGAAAAAAAAGTCTCGAGGAAGGAAACAAATTGACGATTACAGCAGCATCGGCTGCACACGGAGTTCGAAAACGATCGCCTGGGCTGCTGGTGTATATAGGGGATAGGGGATGTGTCCGAAGCTGAACGGGAGGAGAGACGCACCCTATACCTTAAGGTGGGAGTGCACCATGTTGCAAAAATGTTATGTGGTTATGATAATCACTTGGTTGTGGGACGGTAGTTCCCGCAGCAGGTTATCTCTTTCTTCGTGTTTGATGTGGAGACACACCGAGGTGGGTTGTACATGCCTGGTATGGCGTTACCACACTTTCGGGGGGGGGGGGGGGGTCAGCAACACGAGGTAATCTCAGAGTGCCCCCCGAGGAGCCAGGATGGCCTTGAAGGGATTATAGTGATGGTGAGGCGGTACGGTCTAGGGGTTAGGACTTTCATGATTATTGTATAGGAGCTGTGTGTCACCCAAAAAACGGGTTTGAGGAAAAAGTGTATACGCGCTTGCTAACCCGATGGGCGAGCTCAATGGCTTTAGGTCTAAAATATTGTAATCGAAAAGGCATGCCTTTTGAGGCATACGCCTTATTGAGGAGTATACTAGTAGTCAGTCAGAAAGTATGAATGGGATAAGGCATATATATATGCCTTTATTGGGTAGAGTTCCTCGGTTGAGGAATATACTAAAAAACAAGTTAGACACTATGCATGAAATAAGGCACATGCCTTCTAAGGCATACCACTGACCCAAAATATAAAGACCGTTTGTATATTAGCATTCCGTCTAAATGGTCCTTATATTTCTAGTCAGAGTGGTACGCCTTAATAGGTAGTCGCTCAATTGAGTACTAGTATACTATATATATTGATAATAGTCACTCAGAAACTATGAATGGGATTGTTGTTGTTGTTGCTGTCGTCTTCACATTAACCCGTTCTTTCTACCCAACTACCAGTACTTCAGTACAATAAGTGTCCGTCCTGATTCTTTATCCTTAAACGAGAGAGAAATAATTCGAAGTACACTTTTGTGGCCACAGACTAGACTGCTGTTGAGACAGAGACACACAAAAAACATAATCGCAAATGAATCGAGGTACAGTACAGGACACCTAATAAGAAACAGGCTAATAAGAAAGCGAGGCTGAGACTTGGACGGAAATAAGAAATTCGGGAGCCGTTACCTTGGAATTGGTGTGGAAAGCACCCTCTCTTAAATAAGAAATCCAGCCTGGACCAGATTCCCTGTTTCTTATTATGAATAGGTGTCCTGTACTGTATACACATACGTACGTGAAGCAAGTGAAAGTGCCAACGTACCGGGTACGTGAACATTTTTTTTCTTCTTTTCTGTGGACCTGCACTGCTGCTATATCTACCGCACCGTATACTCTCATCAATTTAACATATGCTATATTATACCCCTTGGGACGCAGCTCGGAGCCGATTCGACTCCAAAGCACGGGCGGGCAGGCAGCACACAGCACACACATACATACACACAACGAGGGCGGTGGTTTTTATAAAGAGGTTCTCGGGAAGACCTTGCCATAGGACGACGCGCCGTTCGGCGGTTACACTGCTGTACACTGCTGTCCCCGCCCGTTGCAGAGAGAAAAAAAACAGCTTTAGATATATTCAGCCGGCCTTGTGTTATCTTGCGCGTGTTGCGGTGCAATCGCGCAAGAGTTGCCACCACAATCCCGCTGGAGATATCGAAAGCTGGGTTTCTCTCGGCAACGGGCGGGGAGAGTGTAACCGCCCAGCGACGCGTCTACGACGGAATTTTCTCGACGAGATCTCTTTACAAAACCCCACTTTCTGCTTGCGCTTGCGCTTGCGCTTGCGCTTGCGTGCGTGCGTGCGTGTTTGCGTACCCCCCTTGTTTTGTAGACAATCGGCTAAAAGCCTAAGGGGGGCGGTGTCTTTATCTTTTGCGTGTTATATAAATACGATACTGGCTTTGTACGCACCTGTACGGCGGTATTTTGCGCGGTAAAAAACGAGGGCCAGTTTTAAGTACCGGGGGGAGAAGGGACGACACCATATATGAGTGACCACGTTTATACTAGGGCAACGGTCATTTGGGGGTATACCCCCTGGTTTTACGGCCATTTGGGGGTAGGGTCAAAATGCGCCCGCGGAACGCGCTCCCGCGGGCCCAAACAGGCCTCAAACGCCATTCCGAAGCCCTGGCGAGATGCCCGAAGCCCATGCCAAGCACGCACACAACTTTTGTTTTTATTTTTTCAGGCACGTCCTTGGGCCTAACGGGACGGACGAGGGAGCAAACGAAGTCCCCCCTTTGACCACATCTTGGGGGGGGATAACCCCACGTACCTACTAAATTTATCTACTCCCCCCGATTGACACTTTTTTCACCCCGTTTACCGAAACCATACCCCCTTTTGACCACCTGTGACAGCTTCAAAAACGACTACAGCAGTACGTATCCGCCGTCACCGCCCAACAGCCCGAAAGACCACGGGGGAACATCCAGAACTTGCGAGTAGTCGGGATCTTTGCCTCCCAAGAAATAAATTCGCACAACTATACAAATCAAATCTTTATAGACGATATGAAGATATCGGCTCGTCTGAGAAAACATGACGGTGATGGGGGAATCAGAACACATACGATAGTATACTCGGCGTATGGGTCGTGAGTTGCTGGGGCTTGGTGCTTGGTGCTTGTTGTACGGTGATGGGGGAATCGGAACACATACGTGTATACTCGGCGTATGGTCTTGGGTTGCTGGGTGCTTGGTGCTTGGTGCTTGGGCTGGGTGTGATCCTGGCGATCTGTACTCGACACACCAGCCTGCCGTCGGGGATGGATATATTGGGGACAGGAGGAAAGCACTCTCAAGAAGACTACACGACCGTTCGTTGCGCCTTGATGTTGCTCGTATCCCAAAACCCCTGCCGTCCAACAACCCAACACTGCGAGCATCCATGACCCACAGCACCCAGGAACGAAGCACCAAGCACCACACCCAGCAACTCACGACCCATAGCCGAGACAGTACATCGTATGTGTTCTGATTCCCCCATCACCGTCATGTTTTCTAGAGAAAGCCGATATCTTCATATCGTCCATAAAGATTTGATTTGTATAGTTGTGCCGAAGATTTACTTTCTTGGGAGGCAAACGATCCCGACTACTCGCAAGTTCTGGGTATGTCCGCCCGTGATCTATTCGGGCTGTTGGACGGGACGTGGATACGTACTGCTGTAGTCGTTTTGGGGCTGTCCAGATGGTCACAAAGGGGGCATGGTTTCTGGTAACCGGGGTGAAAAAGGTGGTTAATCGGAGGGGAGTAGAAAAATTTAGTAGGTACGTGGGGTTATCCCCCCCCAAGATGTGGTCAAAGGGGGGACTTCGTTTGCTCCCTCGTGTGCCGCCGTCCCATTAGGCCCAAGGACGTGCCTGAAAAAAAAAACGAAAGCTGTAGTGCGTGCTTGGCATGGGCTTCGGGCATCTCGCCAGGGCTTCGGAATGGCGTTTGAGGCCTGTTTGGGCCCGCGGAGCGCATTCGCGGGCGCATTCTTGACCCTACCCCCAAATGGCCGTAAAACCAGGGGATGGACTCCCAAATGGCCATTTCCCTTTAAAAAAGCTCCACATTTATGAACAGTAGTACGCAGATATTACATAATATCGTATTTATGTATAGATGGCCAGGGGGGGGGGGGAGGGAGACCCCTGGCTGCTTCCTAAGAGTTGTTTTTTTATCGACGAAAGAAATACAGAAGAAGTGGTTGAAGTGCGCTCTCGCCAGGCAGTATAATCGTGTCGAACATACCGGGTCGCACATACTACAGTAGACAACACATATATACGTCAAGTACTCGTACCTAGCCGTGTCCACCGATGCAGCGAACAAAGGCCGATCATGAATATGCATACAACAACAGATCATACTCGCACAATCAGCAACCGTCCCGAGAAGCAACACGAGGTAACCACGATCCGGTAATCAATCAACGCATCATACGCCGAAACACAACATCCTGTACACGANCCACTACTGCTGTAACAGCCCTTTTACTGCCGCGGCACTGCTGTTACATGCCTGGTATACAGTAGTGTGCCCACTTTAACCCTTTTCGAACTGCAGTCCCGTTTTGGGGACAAATTACTTGGAATTTGAGTGGTTTGTCCCCAAAACGGGACTGCAGTTCTAAAAGGGTTAAGACCACCCCCCGTGAAAAGCCCCAAAACGTGGTATTATCTCTACTATATTCTGTAGGAAAGCAAATGTTAAGAATCTGATGATGGGAGACTTGAGATTTTTTGGGGGGGGAAAATAAGAATGCGACCTTTTTGTGCTGAAAATCGTGTGGAACACACCCAGTCTTGCAAAAGAAAATTCTAGTCTGGCCAAAAATAAGAGCTTCTTAACATCTGTCGCGTACTGTATCATGTCTTGTCTTTTACTACTGACCACACTAATCCCAAGTAGTTTTTTTTCTTCGTGACAAGCCGATTTGCCTGGTCTTCTATCTCTACGTATTGTGGTCTTAACCCATTCAGAACCGAAAAAAAATGTCCCACACTAATTCTAGGTAGTTTATCCCCAAATTCGGGGGACCAGTTCTTAAGGGGTTAAGCCGGGTGGTCTAAAAATGGGTGCGTACTGCGTACACCACTGTACTTACATCTAACTCTAATTCCAAGTAATTTTTTCCCCAAAACGGAGCCATAACCGGAGTGCGGTCCCTATATAAAGGGGTTTCACAGCCTTTAGGGACTTGCTTTTTCAAGTATAGAGGGGACAACGTGCCGAAACGCTGTATGGCGATTTACACCACCGCCCACACCGAAAGCAGCCTCAATACGTGTGTTCTTCACATTAAACCTTCCTTTCTACCCGTCGACATCCAGCACACCCAGTGTTTGTGCCGATTCTTCATCCTAAAAAGGTACCAGTTCTGTGGTCACAAAACTACGACACAGAGATACTACGCTCAGTGCGGTAAGCAGAGCAGACAATGCAATGCCATATACGACAGGCAAGACCTACCCTGCTAGCAATCCAGGTGCATGCGTAGGCTGCTGGGGATACTATTACTAGGGAATTTTGTCCAAGGTTCCAAGAAACTACCCCAGGCGTGATGCAATGCACGGAGCTGCACGGTACGTATGTATGCAGGGGGCAGCAATCATATGGTGATCATGTACTCGTACGCAAAGGCAGCAACCATGTTTATATACACTCGTACGACAGCACGTCACCATCGTATTGAATACCGGTATAAGACGCTGGAGAAAGCAACGGTGTCAGGAGACAGGAGACAACACTCTCGTTTCGCCCCTTGGTATAACAAGACAGCAATTTAATTATCCCTAATACAATTGACATCGGCCTTGGCTTGACACCAAACTTCGATGAAAATCGACGAGCGTTGGGAATGCTGAACCCTCTGCGCGATAAAAATCAAGGCGCGAACCGTAGTGGGGAGGAGGGAAGAAGAGCCTGCTTTGTGACCCCGGATCTGAGTTACGACTATGGAGGGAGAGGGACAGAAGTGCGAAGATAATACATGGAATGGAGAAAAAAAGACAACAACAACTTCTGCGTACCGGTACGTATATACAGGTAATAGCTTTTCTCGTGGAGCACTCGTCCCTATATATGACATGTAATATGCAATGCACCCTTGAGAGAAAATATGGGGAATGACGGCGATTTATCATGTGACGTGACGGCAATAAGGCAGTTTTTCTTGTGACATGACGGCAATATACACACTGCGGCCGTATGCTGTGACGGCTACTAGTTTTTTTGGTGACGTGCCGTCATTCCCCATCTTTGCTTGAGAGCGCTCGTGTTTTTTTTTTTCTCTCTCTTCGCTTGAACATGTCGTCTCTCTGACTTTTTTTTTGCTGAGAAGGTCGATCGCACTCTATTATTATTATTATTATTATTATTATTATAATTATATTATTATTATTTGCAAATCATAGAAACGGTCGGCGCAAAAACTTTGTGCAGAGAGAGCGTGTGTGTGGTCAATTTCACCTTTCTTTGCACGCCGACCCAGACCACAACCCCACCCCCCACCAGACCCGACCCTAACCCTAGCTCTATAACCCCAACACCTACCCTTTGGGGGGGGTCCGAGGTCGGCGGAGGCAGCCACGTGGCTACGCCGCGTTACTTGGCGGCGATTTAAAAAAAAAAAACTCCCGGCGATTGAAAATATATCCAGCCTCGACCAATCGACCCGCAGCCCGCCCGAAGTTTTGGGTGCGACCGCTTCTGTACTTGTCATAGGGCGAGACCCGTCGCGCACTCGCACCCGTCTTTTTTGTTTGATCGGTTTTGTTTGATCGGTATACGTACGTATTTATATGTATATATATGTTTTTTTTTTTTACGTGAGAGCGATTTTTTTTTTTTTTCAACGTGAGAAGGGCTGACCCCTTTGGCGTAATATGTACAGGCGAAAGAAGGTGCACATCGTACGCATCACACGAGGCAGGCAGGGGGGGAGGGAGGGAGGGAGGGAGGGAGGGAGGGAGGAAGGAAGGGAGGAGGGAGGCAGGCAGGCAGGGAGATAGCCCTCCTTACAAGTAGAGACCCCTCTGGATCTCAGGAGAGGCCCTAAATAGTACCAGGTAACAGGCATCTCAATACAACACCCCCTTTACCTTTTCAAGTTTTCTCGTGCAGCAAGCACGCAAACACGACCTTCTAATGTTTGCCTCGTGCATCAATCACCACTGCTGTGTCGGATTGGTCGAGGCCACGTAGCTTTTCGGCCGCCCGTTTTTTTTTCATGAAAGAACGCAACCGAAGCACGCCGACCTCGAGCCCCCTATAGGGTGAGAGTTACCTGGTAGGACATAGGGGTTGGGGTGGGGGTGTTGCTGGGTCTGGGTCGTTGTGCAAATACATAAATCGGCCTGCTGTTGTGTGTCGAAGTATTGTGACCACAGAAGAACTGGTCGTATCTCTCTGGGATTAAGAATCGGCACGGACACTGCTGCTGTGTGTGCTGGATGTCGACGGGTAGAAAAATAAGGGTTTCTTGTGAAATAACACACACACTGCTGGATATGTGTTTTCCACGGTTTTATCTCTGCTGGATGTGTTGTTTGTTGTCCACGATTTTATCGGACACGGGACACCCGTGATCTCTGAGTTACGGCATCCCCAGAGCAGCAGTAGGTGCCGGTGAGGAGTACAGCGGTGGGTACCCCGACTTAATAGCGCCCCGTGACATTCTTGAGCCAAAACAAGCGCTCGTAACCCATTCCTAACTGAAAAAACTTATCCCACTCTAATTCCAAGAAGTTTGTCCCCAAACAACGGGGGATTCCAAGAAGTTTGTCCTCAAAAACGGGCGACCGTTTCTTAAGGGGTTAACTACACACTACTCTTATCTGTAGTGGTCAATATATAGCTTTTGTTAGTATAGGCGGGGCATGCCGATTTGACGGCTCTTAAATCCCGAATGTTCTTATCTTGGGCGATCTCTCTTGAATCGGGGTACCCACTGTAAATAGTACCCACCTGACGAGGAGTGAAGGGCCCAATTTTACCATTTTTTGTATAGGTTTTAGGATGTAAGATACTAATAGGTTATAGAATCTTCAGCGGTAGATTTGTCAGAACTTTCGTACGTACTGGTATGATTATACTGGTGTAGAATGGTAGTATGTTATGACTGCACCCCGCCCCCCCTCTTTGGTGGTCCTCACTCTGGTCTTTTTCGCCTCCTTGGCTTCCTTGAGGCAAGGAGGCGAGGAAGGCCAGGGTGAAGACCGTAAAAGAGGGGGGGCTTTTGCAGTGCACGTATTTTTGTATGCAACAAGCAGTGGTGGTCCCTGTTATAGTGCCGGTCGCCCTACATAGTGCCGGCTGCCCGCTATAGATAGTGCCAGTGAAATCGCTTGGCATGGCACAGATGGGATTAACCAGTGTGGCAGTGTGCGGAGTACACAGTGCCGGTTGCCGCTGTATGTAGTGCCGGTGTTGTTGTCTGGCGCATGTATCCCGGTACTATGTATAGAGGGACCACTACTGTATGTAACACCTGGTATGTATGATACTCGTAACTCGCGCGGTACAAGGTTCCCCTTCGGGACGTGCCTACGAAGGGGGAGTGGCGCAAGTTCGAGTTGAAGACCTACATGCTTCGTACAATAACCCGTGTACAAGAATAATGAGTAACAAACTGGGTCATCATCATACCACAGCAATAATAGTAGCATCAGCATTGCAAACAATTATGTTTTTGTATTTTGCGAGAAGATGACGATACGCCCGTGAGCGTAACAATGCCGTGAAATGGATAGTTTTATACTCGTATTTATATCATAGCGCACAGGTTAATTATATATTACATCAATAAATAGTTGCATTGGCCTGTTGACCCTGAATTCTATCAATATGCTTCCTATACCAGGGTACCAGGATTGGTGGTGTTTTCTTTATTATTATTATTATTTTTTTTATTGCGAGCTGTCGGGAAGCAAAGATGTCGGTTGACAGACTTTGAATCCCTTGACAGACAATAGAGAATAATCCATCGAACACCTTGACAGACAGCCTTGACATGAAAAAGCAGGGGACACTGAAAACAATCCCCGGTTTTCAAAAACGCCCCACAAAACCACTGCAAACTTCAATGTTTTTCATTTTTTGACAGAACACCAAATATATTTCTTCTTGAAAAACGAGGGGTTTCCACATGAGTTCTGGCGGCAACTATCATACCGGGGATAGGGGATGTTTTGGCTTGACAACGCCGAAGGCCTTGACAGACAACCTTGACGCTTGACAAACTTGACACTTGACCGCCAACCGACATATTTGTCGAGAAGTACACCCTCGGTTAGTTGGCTATACGTGGACAGCTGTTGTTACGCTTCTTTAATGAAATAACCTACCTGCCTGGCCTCAACGTAAGCTGCGCGAGGTATTGATATATATATATACATGTACGAGAGGTACATGAAAAAATTATAGAGTGTGATACACTTATGTTCAGGATGCCATGCACCCTGACCTGAGACCCTTGAAATTGCTGTTAAAGTCATGCTGCAGGAAGTACGCAACTCTAATTTCAAGTATGTTGGTGCCCGACATGTGGATGGGCAGGTTCAAACGGGGTAACGCCTATCAACATAGTAACTCCCCCTATTTCACGCGCGATTGTATATATACGGCTCAAAAACAGGCACGATATGTACCAGGAGACATATCATACCCGGGCTATCTTCCCGGGTACTACCCGTGCCGGAGGTTCTGTAGTAAGTTATGTATTCAGCGAACCCCGCGTGCGTGCTTCCTTCACTCGTGCTTTTTTCTTTTTCTTTTTCTTTCTTATAAACATTTCACAGATGATCCGAGTACCTGGGAGTACAGTAAAGAGTACTGGAGATAACATACTTCAGGTGCTTCGTGTACTCGGAGTATTTCGGGGTTCGATACTCCGGGGTACTGCTCGTACTTGGAGTATTTCGGGTATGAACACTCTCGTTACTCCTTGAACTCCGAGTATTTGGGACTTCAGTACTGCTCATGCTCCAAGTACTCCGAGGATTCGGGACTTCAGTACTGCTCATGCTCCAAGTACTCCGAGGATTCAGGCCGCCAGTACTCTAATACTCTACAAGTACTCGGAGTACGAAATGTACTTGATACTCGGAGTATACTTTTTAAAGACTCGGCCGTCATTCCTCCCAGGGAGCATGTTTTTTTTTTTGTTTTTTTTTTTTCCATCCCATTTATTATCTTCACACTTCCGTCTCTCCCTCCCTAGTCGTAACTCAGATCCGGGGTCACAAAGTAGGCTCCTCTCCCTCCTCCCCCACCGGTTCTTGCCTTGATTTTTATCGCGCAGAGGGTTCAGCCTTCCCAACGCTCGTCGATTTTCATCGAATTTTGCCAACTCACGCTCTCGCGCTTTCCGCTAGTCAAGTTTTTTTTTGCGAGAAAAAGTCCCTATGAGCATGCACTCGGGGGGGCTCGAACTCGCGACCTTGACGCTAACAAGCTTCGTGGTTACCTGCTAGCCCACCGGGGCGACCTGGGTGTACATGTGACTGGCGTTTATAGCATTTCAAAATTCACATATGCTCCCATTACCTGGAAGTATAATTAGTGAAAAATACTTCAGGTACTCTTGTGTACTCGCAGTATTTCGGTGTTGAATACTCTCGATACTCGGAGGAATACTCTCGATACTCGGAGTACTCCGAGTAATTTAGATGTTTTTACTCCGAGTATTGCTTGTACTCAACTATAAGTACTTCTCATACTCCCAGTACTCGGAGTATTTGGGCCTTCAGTACTGCTCATACTCCAAGTACTCCGAGTATCTAGGCCACCCGTACTCTAATACTCTCAGTACTCGGAGTACGAAAAATACTCGATACTCCGAGCATACTCGGAGTATCGAGTATACTCGGAGAATCTGTGAAAAATTTCTTTGTGCAGAGGATGCATGACTGGAAAGACAGAACGATAGACACCACACTCCGAAAAAAAACACGTGTATGTATAGGTACCAAATGGACATTTTCCCGGAATACTTTCACTTTTCACCTCCGACCGCGGGTATTTTCTCGCGCTGTCGGCTGCGGGGCACGCAGGGGGGCCGCGTGTACACCACGGCGCAAGTGCGGGTCCCGGCCGAGGCCCGTGGGGCGTGCTCTGGGCCTTCAAAGTCGCGAAGTCTGGCAAATAACTCAGAGGAGACGTTCCGACTTGACACCGCCTCGCAACTATCATGCAAAACCTATCGTACGACTGTTTTTTGTCGTTTTTGACCCACCGCATAAACGGAACACACACACCACGCACCACCTACGAGACAAGAATAAGGACCACACCGACTTGACATTGAATGAGGCACACACAAAGCGTCGTGCAGCAGTAATAGTTGATACTACGTTGCATGCGTCTGCTCTCTTTCTGGGCTGTGTACATGCGCATTTTATGTAAATCTGCAAATTTGGTCCCAACATTTTTCAATTTACGTGGAGTACAGGTACATACACAGATCCACGATGAGTATGTATGCATGCATATCATGGTCTACCTACGTAACACGATAGGCCGATCAACATGCGGACGAATTTTTTAGTACACAGCAGTATCAATAGTACTACGTACGGGTACTACTGGATGTTACGGGTGCATGTCTAGACCTCAAACTACAAAGCAACCAAGGCGCCATTTATCAAACAGCACAGCAGTACAGCAGAAGAAGCTGTATAACACGCAGTAGCAGCCGCTGTTCAGATTGTTGCCTTTGTGACGGCTGTGGTGTCCAGTATTCGTGCGCAGGACCCGTACCACACAGCTAGCAGGGGAGATCCAGCAGGTGTAGTTGTGACAGCTATGTACGAAGTACCAGGTATAGTATACCGCTGTGTTCTGTCTTTCTTTGTATGGGCGTGTCAATGTGTATGTTTGATATATCCTATACCAGAAAAAACTCCCCCTGTGATCGCGCAGTACAGGAGCGGTTGAAAACAGCAAAACAGCTAATACCCGTCACGAGTATGGATAACACTTTAAACTCGCGAGAGTTTGCGCTACGGGCACCCGGGTACCCAACTGTTCGACGGGTACCCTTAGACGAGTACTCGGCTGCTAAACACGCACCAGGGGTACTCTGCTCTCCAGCACAACAGCTAGATCTAACTGAACTGCTGCTGAGTGTGCTCTGTGTACTCACTCGTTGTGTATTGTGTATTGTATGTGCTCTGTGCTATGCTGTCGGTACTGTTCTGTGTGCAGGCACTTTTCTGTTGTATGTGTGTACTCTGGGTGTGCTCTGTGTGTTTAGTCTTCGTACTGAACTATTTTGCCCTCGACGTACTCTGTTTGATATGTGATATGTGTGCTGCTGTACGTAGCAGTATCATACGACGGCCTGCTCAGTCAGAGTCATCCATAACGAACAGAAAACGAAACTCACGAGTTGTGACATTAAATCGAAGAATATTTGCGAGTGGTGCGCGAGTGGGGCCGGGCCGAGCCGGGCGCGTGATACAGTCACCGACCGAATGACGACATAGGCTGTGATGTTTTAATCTCCCGCGCGGGCCGGTGTGGCCCTGCTGGCAAGATGCCAATCTCACAGGTCGTATGCCCGGCCTCGCCCGGATTATCCGGGTGCTTTGCTTCGTTTTGTTTGAGACGTGCCGCCTCCTCCTCGGGGTTTCGCCAGCGCAATGTTCTCGTTCGCCAGCGCCCAGCGGTTGCTTTGGGGAGCCACTTGCTGTCCGCAATCGGTATAGGCAACAGAGTCAGCTGTATGCCCTCATATCTGGTCTTTGGATATACCGTTGGGGTTGCGTGGATTATACACGAAGTACACTTATGAGGCTCATTTACTGCAAAAATGTATTATAATACAGTACGAGTAAAATCACGACAAAAAAAATGACGCAGAACGTGATTTCGATTTTTATGGTAAAAACACTGAATGGCGTCAAGATTCACGAGTTGTTCTTCGTGAATCTACTCGATATAACAAATCACCGTTCAACACAAATACAGTATTAATAGTAGTATAGGTGCCTGCAGTTAAGAAATAACGTGTCGACAAAAATGAGCTCAGATTGGCACGAACAATAGAAAACTTCGATTAAAACACACAGCTCACCAGTGTGGGATCGACTGTAAACCCTACACAAAATTATTAGATCGACGTCGGAAACAAAATAAGTCGTTGAGCCCGGACATCAAACTGAAGAAGCTTCTTAACCCTTATTCGTAGGACTGGAGCCCCGTTTTGGGGACAAATCACTTAGAATTAGAGTGGTTTGTGCCCAAAACGGGACTGCAGTTCTAAAAGCCCATTGTACCTCAGATATGATATCAACTATTAATAGTGACATTTATTTGTTTTGTATAAGAAATTGTCCTCGCTACTACTTTTCCCTTTACACTATACAGCAGTCTATGCAACACAAGTTTGCTTCAGAAAGGGTCCAAAAAGGGAAGTACGAAGCCTGTGCGATCTATTTTCACCTTGCGACACCCCCGGGATTTCAAGTGACCAACATCCCGAAGGGGAACCTTGTATATAATACGTTCTCGTACATATAATATTTACTATATACGACATATAATATTTACTACTACTCGTAGCTGTATATACGTCGTAATGGAAATCAAACCAGTGGGGTGGGGTTTCTGGAGGGATTGCACAATAAACATGTCTTGTTTTGTTTTGTGTCGTGTTGTTGTTGTTTTTTTTTTTTACTTGGTTTTAGTACGCCCCTCCTTTGTCTTGGTGTCGAAAAATGTTCACGCAGTGAGGGGTGTCCTTTTTTTCTTTTTTTTTTGTCTCCGCCCCCCCTCACCCTGAGTTTTGTGGTATGGTGTTGTTTCATTGTTCAATTTGTTTATTTGTTTGTTTTGTTTCTTCGCGCTCAGGCCGGGCCATCGCATTGCGACGCGAGGCGGTGTGGGGGTAGCCGGGCGGGTGGAGGGCAGTGGTGCATCGGCCGGCGGCGCAAGGCCGTGGCTGAATCGTCCTCCCAGCAACAACAGCATGGGGGCGGGTTTTTCCCATGAGCGGGCATGTCCGAGGTGCGGGGTGGCGGGGCAGGGGTAAGCATATCGGTGGATGGTGAGAGGTACTTTTGTTCATGTCGTGCCCACGGCGTAGTTGTGATGCCATAGACCCTCGCATCCCGGGGGCCGATTGACGATATAGGGAAGATATGCCCCCGGACACGTTATATCATTTCATGCATGGTCATAGTCGCATGACCATAATAGAGACCCTGACATCACTACGATGCCGGGACGGAGCACGTTGGGTTTTCACCGACCAGACAGACATTTCTTACACTAAGCGGGGTTGGTGGAGGGGGGGGGTGAAGGTTTCCAAGGCTTGGGTAGGCGATCGCACCATTACGCCCTGAGAAGCGAAACGGCGAGATTATCGCTCGGTGGCGTTATAGGTTGATTGAATTGAAACACAGGGTTACCGGGGGGGGGGGGCATGACATTGCTCGAATCCAGCAGATACTTATATATTGTTCTGCAGGGTATTGATACCAGGTATATACTTAATATGTCGAAACCTCCGCACCTCACGCAGATAATTCTATATTTCCGCTTCATGATCCAGATATTTCAGGGCAGATGATCTGTTATGATTCTGATATGATCTGGTGCTGAGTTTCGTATGAGCTGTATGCATTCTGCATGATATAGTATGATCTGTATGATCTGGCGGATGATATGTATGATTCTGTGATCAAAAACCTGATCTGTATGATCTATTACGGGGCATAGTAAATAGGACCTACGGTACACACAAAAACCTATACATTCACCTATTTTTACTAACAATATTTGGTCCTGTTTACTAGTTTTTTTTTTTTTTTTTTTTTTTTTCAATCCTCCGGCGGATGGGTAAAAATAAAGCTTACGCCCTCCACACTTCCACGTCTCACTGCGTGTCGTTTGTCAATTCACTCCATGCCCCCTCGGACGTATCAGCCCTTGCTGCTTACGACTCCGGAGAGTTGAGCATGTTGACCCGACCTGACCCCCGAAGGGGCCGGGTGCGGTGGGGATAGCCACCCGAAGAGTAAACTGTCCGGGTAGTGTGGAACTTGCCGCAGCTCATCCACAAACAAAAACCCAGGCCAAGAAGCCTTCCCGCCAGACTCGGATCATTTACGATCCACCCTACCCGTTTGGGCGTTGGTCCTCAGACTATTTACTACGGTCCTCCGTAATATCTCGTGTTGCAACCTCTGCATGATCTGTTAATAGGACGTTTTTTTTTGGTTGGATGATCTGTACTACACAGATCCTTCCTGCACAGTATCTCATGCAGGCCGGTCAGGATCTAGATGATGTATATACGAGATGTGGAAAGTTCGATATGTGACAACCGTGCGATATATGTATATAAAAAAAACGATATTTGATATCCCAACACGATATTTTGTTCACGAGCCGTTGTATAATACGTACGTATGATATATAGAAGCATCACGCACAGCTTGCAAATAGGAGTTTCGACGAAACCCTCCACGCCTCGGACATATATCATCTACAGATAGATCATCTACAGATACATCATCTATTAATAGATCATCTAGATCGTAACCTGCCGTTCTGAGGTGCTGTGCAGGATCTGTAGAAGTACAGATCCAACCCAGGAAACATGTTATATATCATGCAGGTTAAACAGCTCCCACGCGGCAACATGAGCTAGATCATGCAGATCACACAGATCATAAAAATCATACAGATCACACAAATCGTACAGATCACACAGATCACACAGATCATGCAGATCAGGAATATGTCTGCCCTGAAATATATCTAGATAAAAATGTGGGGATCGCTGATATGTCCCAGGCGTGAAAGCCTCGATCTCACAACTCTTGTTGTTTTTATTTTTTTCTACATTATGGAATGGCCGACTCGTTCACCCCCATGATACCGCTTTCCTCGTATACGAGTATGCACGAGTACGACACTGCCATGCAGGGATACTAGGTATCTTGCCTGCTCGGTCTGCCTCTCTTGTGCCTTCGAGTGGCCGCCGTCCAGGTCCCACTTTCACGTTTTGACCGACGAAGCCAAAAGTCCCCCATTTCTATTTCAGGGGGGGCATAGTAAATGGGACCCACGGTACGTACCAAAACCTACCTGGTATATATTTCCGTATTGGTACTATTACGGGCAAGGACCATAGTAAATAGGACCAAATATTGCGAGTAAAAATAGCGAAATATATAGGTTTTTGTGTGTGCCGTAGGTCCTATTTACTACATTAGCCCACCCCGTAATATTACGGGGGACTGCAGTAAATACTAGTAAATAGGACCTACGGTACATACTGAAACCTATACATTGAACTGTTTTTACTGACCAAATTTGGTCCTATTTACTTTGGTCCTCCGTAATACCAATAGTTGGTCCCTATTTAGTACGGGCCCCCTTTGTACTGCTCTATCATAGCACAATATAGGCCTACGAGTACGAGCCTACGAGTAAGAAAAGCACCTACCCTGGTACCTATTTTACATGTCAATAAAATAAGCACATCAGGCTCATTTTTCAGGGCGGCGCTACGTAAAAAAAAGGGCAGCGGCCAAAAACAGGTACACCTGGTCCGTTCGGGGCCAAAAACAGGTACATACTAAAATCAAGTTTAAAACGCGCCCCACGAACCTGCCGTTCCTTGCAACGCAAAGTAGAGTTTTTTTCATGTACTTCGTGCTCGCCCGGTGGCGACGTATACGAGTAGCTGCTATTAATAATACGAGGAACGAACGCCTGCTGCTGTATCCTCCCTTCTCAGCTTGCGACACCCCTGGTATTCCAAGTCAACCACAATCCCGAAGGGGAGCCTTCTAAGTCGTATTATTTCGGCGGAGGTGTGCAGGCAGATACTATGTGTGTCGCTCGAGTGGCGTGTGGTGCGAGGTGCGAAGGGAGGAGGGGGTCTCCGCGTACGTCGGCATTTGTATAGGGGGCATAGGGTGGAACTATGAAGAGCTTAAAAACGACAAAAAAAAGGTGAAAGTCAAGCAGAGTAGAAAAAATCAGGTATATCTGGGCTCGAAAGAGGCAAAAACAGGTACAACGAGTTTTGGACCAATGGCAGGGCACGTAGAGCGCGTTTTTTTACTTGAGTTTAAGTATGTACCTGTTTTTGGCCGCAAACGGACCGGGTATACCTTTTTTTGGCCGCTGCTCTAAAAAAACTGGAGTGAGAAATCGTGCTCATCTTCCTGATATGATAGCGTATGCTCACATTAGGCGTTTTATTGTTTGGCAGGCCAGTACTTGAACCCATTCGGAACTGAAAAAAAATATCCCACACTAATTCCAAGTAATTTTCCCCCCAAATTTGTGGGACCGTTTCTTAAGGGGTTAAGTCCCACTGCTGTAGCGATTAGCGCCACTGTTTGTAGTGCCACTGCACGCTTTACGGCGCGGCGTGAGTTGTTGTTATCTCGAGAAACATCAATTCTTGCGTTCGCTAGCGACGGTGGGGTGTGGTGTGGCGGGCGCGCGCGCGCGCGCGGGGGGGGGGGGGTGCACTCATTTGTTGTTCGCCTTACGTAGTAATTTGACCACTGGTTTCGACGCATCCCTTTCGAGACGGAAGCACCGTTCCTACTCCTAATACGTAGAGACGCGTCCAACCGTTGGGCGCTCATTACGTTGTTTCCATATATTACGTAGGAATGTTTTGCTAACCTTCATCCCCTTTCCTGCTTCGCCGCCTGTGGCCACCATCTATTTCCTAAGATAGCGATCGTTTTCTCGCTACTATAAAATCTAGTGTACCAAACTTTTTCTCACTCTCTCGTACTTGTTTCTGCAGGCAGCCCCTTCGGGTGTTTCTGTTACGACCCCCACGAAACCATCCGCAAAACAACAAACCCGACACCCTATCTACCCCCACCGTGACCCCATGCTCTGCTGCTTCGACTGCTATTTTACTACCATGGTACAATATAATACCACAAGAATGGAATTCCGACACAAATTTTGGGTCAACTCTTTTAGGACTGTAGTCCCGTTTTGGGGACAAACCACTCAAATTCTAAGTAATTTGTCCCCAAAAGGGGACTCCAGTCCTACAAGGGTTATAACCCTTTTAGGACTCCAGTCCCGTTTTGGGGACAATCCACTCTAATTATAAGTAATTTGTCCCCAAAACGGGACTCCAGTCCTAGAAGGGTTAAGGAGCCCCGTCGTTCCGAAAACGTTTCTGCCAAAAAAAGGTATACCTTATACCTCTATCGTAGCACAGCACGCGTCTCTGATGTACTCACCTACCATTTGTTAGGAGCCTGGGCTGCTCGCCTCATGGGACTGACTGATGCTGATGACTGACTGATGCTGCACGTATATACATATTATACATACTATGATAGATAATAGTCTTCACTTTTTTTTTCGTCGCTTGTATTTTTTCTTTTTTCTTCCCGGCACGTTTTCTTCCCTGTAAACTATTACGGGGGGCCATAGTAAATAGGACCTACGGTACATACAAAAACCTATATAATTACCTGTGTTTACTAACAATAGTTGGTCCTATTTGCTACGGTCCTCCGTAATATTAAATGGCAGGTATACTTACTAAAGCAAGTGATTGATCAAGTACGTCCCGAAGAGGTTTATCAATCTATTAAATTAAATTAAATTAAATCAAATGAAATAAAATCAACTCAACCAAGCCAACCAAAAACAGTTCAAAACAGTCTTGTTAATAGCAACCAGCCAAGCCAGCCGACCAACAGCCCAGCCAGGCAGCCAATTAAATTCACTCCTACTGTAGTCGAATCAGCCAATCAAATCAACCTTTACGTATTATACGCATACTGCATGTTGTGGGGTTGGGGTGGGGGGAGGTGGGGGGTTTCAAGAAGAGGAGAAGGGAAAGGGGAGGGTTATGGGGGGATGTCCCTCTCCCCCCCCCCCCTCCCTATCCACTTCCTCCAGATCGTTTGTTCTGTTTTTCCGACCATTTCTTTCCCCACACCTTAACCTGATCGTCTTTTCCAGCATTTTGTTTTTCCACCACTTGTTTTTCCAACCATCTTTAGTTTTTTCAAACATTTTGTTTTTTCCAACCATATTTTGCTTTACCAAACCATTGATGTTATTTTTCTAACATTTTTTTTTTTTTACCAACCCCTCCCTTCCTGTCGTTGCGTGGTTGGTTTTGCTCTGGGTGGGTGTTTCTGGGCGAGCAGTTGTCGTCGGTCCTATCCCCCGGCGAACGCGACAGACGATGAGCAGGACCTGAAGGACACCTGGTTCCCTAAGGCCCGCGACTGCACGTGCTGCAAGGTCGGCTCTTTTTTTTTTTTTTTTTTTTTTCGATCGTTGGATGACATCAACATCACATGCAAATCAGCTACGTATGTATCATAGCTCACCTTACGTATTGCAGTCAGCTTTGTTGTTCTGTTTACGTTCACTGGTTGCCCTTTCGGCCCGCTATGTTGTCGGGATATATAAATAGGGTGTCGACCGATTCTTCGAAGTGTTTTACCTACAGTGGGACATACCTGGTAGCTCTCTCTCTCCTTTCCCGTTGACGTAATATGTACCGCACCCTGGACAATAGCCTACTGAACATGCCTGGACCCTAAGAACAATAGCCTATTGTCCCGTTTTATCTGAACCTGTTGGGTAAAG
This sequence comes from Saccharina japonica, assembly GCA_008828725.1. Taxonomy (NCBI): domain Eukaryota; class Phaeophyceae; order Laminariales; family Laminariaceae; genus Saccharina; species Saccharina japonica. The sequence goes on along the minus strand of MEHQ01002074.1, from coordinate 12,410 downwards.
GAAATAGGTATCGGTGGACAGATTTGGCTTCTCCTGTTGCAGGTCTCAGTAGGTGCTGGTGCCCCAACCTATTGACAGACCAATACGCAGGCATATTCAATAGGCTATTGTCCAGTGTGTGATTCATGTACATATCATATGATGCGATGTTTTGACTCTGGTTGGCCTTCTGACTCTGGTTGGCCTTTGTCTGGCCTTGGCTGTGGTTGACCTTGGCGTTGTTACACCTTCTTCTTCTTTTTTTTTTCGGAGGAAGGCCGCCTTATAGGAGTGGTGGCTTATTGTCGGGGTTTCCACTTTTTGGCTCAAGATATTTTTTTTCCGACCGGCTGAGCTCTCCTCTAAGTGAGCAACTACCCGTACGTAATATGAACATTTTTTACCAGTATAATACCGGTAATATATACGATGTTTTTTTTTTTCATCACTACGACGTATCGCATACCAGGAACGAGTAATCTTGGTCGGGGCGTTGCGCGGGACAAAAAACATTTCATCGAAAATTCAGATTTCGGGTGAAGATACTGAGCTCCCTCCCTCCCTCCCTTCCTCCCTCCCCCATGTGAGGAGGACCCCAGAAAACAAGCCACCACCCTTTTAAGGTGGCCTTGCTCTGATGTTGTTGTTTGTTGATGTTCTGTTTTTTTTTTTTTTTCCGTTCGGCGTCAGGGTTACGTGTACGGGTGCACATCCGAGATCTGCGAGTCCATTGGCCAGTGCACGTGCAGCATCGAGGAGAAGGACCTCGACGGCAGCAGCTCGGTCTCCTCGAACTCGATTGTGAGCGCCCCCCCCCCCCCCCCCCGGTCTATGGTCATACGACTACGGCCATGCATGAAAATGAAGTTCCCCCCCCCCCCCTGCGTGATTAACTCATTGAAGCTGTCATCCAGGTGCAAATCCGCCTCACAAGCGGTTCTTAGTAGGATGCAGCTCACCCTTCATGCGACTCGCCGAACACCTCACGGCGCTTCGCGCTTGGTGCTAGCAATGTCTGCCTGATCGGTGAAAACCCGACATGCTCCGTCCCGGCATTGTAGGGATGCGAGGGTCTATGGTCATACGACTACGGTCATGGATGAATATCGAGTACACCCCCGCCCTCCCCCCCCCCCCCCCCCCCCCCCCCCCCCCCCCCCCCCCCCCNGGGGGGGGGGGGGGGGGGGGGGGGGGGGGGGGGGGGGGGGGGAGGGCGGGGGTGTACTCGATATTCATCCATGACCGTAGTCGTATGACCATAGACCCTCGCATCCCTACAATGCCGGGACGGAGCATGTCGGGTTTTCACCGATCAGGCAGACATTGCTAGCACCAAGCGCGAAGCGCCGTGAGGTGTTCGGCGAGTCGCATGAAGGGTGAGCTGCATCCTACTAAGAACCGCTTGTGAGGCGGATTTGCACCTGGATGACAGCTTCAATGAGTTAATCACGCAGGGGGGGGGGGGGAACTTCATTTTCATGCATGGCCGTAGTCGTATGACCATAGACCGGGGGGGGGGGGGGGGGGCGCTCACAATCGAGTTCGAGGAGACCGAGCTGCTGCCGTCGAGGTCCTTCTCCTCGATGCTGCACGTGCACTGGCCAATGGACTCGCAGATCTCGGATGTGCACCCGTACACGTAACCCTGACGCCGAACGGAAAAAAAAAAAAAAACAGAACATCAACAAACAACAACATCAGAGCAAGGCCACCTTAAAAGGGTGGTGGCTTGTTTTCTGGGGTCCTCCTCACATGGGGGAGGGAGGAAGGGAGGGAGGGAGGGAGCTCAGTATCTTCACCCGAAATCTGAATTTTCGATGAAATGTTTTTTGTCCCGCGCAACGCCCCGACCAAGATTACTCGTTCCTGGTATGCGATACGTCGTAGTGATGAAAAAAAAAAACATCGTATATATTACCGGTATTATACTGGTAAAAAATGTTCATATTACGTACGGGTAGTTGCTCACTTAGAGGAGAGCTCAGCCGGTCGGAAAAAAAATATCTTGAGCCAAAAAGTGGAAACCCCGACAATAAGCCACCACTCCTATAAGGCGGCCTTCCTCCGAAAAAAAAAAGAAGAAGAAGGTGTAACAACGCCAAGGTCAACCACAGCCAAGGCCAGACAAAGGCCAACCAGAGTCAGAAGGCCAACCAGAGTCAAAACATCGCATCATATGATATGTACATGAATCACACACTGGACAATAGCCTATTGAATATGCCTGCGTATTGGTCTGTCAATAGGTTGGGGCACCAGCACCTACTGAGACCTGCAACAGGAGAAGCCAAATCTGTCCACCGATACCTATTTCCTTTACCCAACAGGTTCAGATAAAACGGGACAATAGGCTATTGTTCTTAGGGTCTAGGCATGTTCAGTAGGCTATTGTCCAGGGTGCGGTACATATTACGTCAACGGGAAAGGAGAGAGAGAGCTACCAGGTATGTCCCACTGTAGGTAAAACACTTCGAAGAATCGGTCGACACCCTATTTATATATCCCGACAACATAGCGGGCCGAAAGGGCAACCAGTGAACGTAAACAGAACAACAAAACTGACTGCAATACGTAAGGTGAGCTATGATACATACGTAGCTGATTTGCATGTGATGTTGATGTCATCCAACGATCGAAAAAAAAAAAAAAAAAAAAAAGAGCCGACCTTGCAGCACGTGCAGTCGCGGGCCTTAGGGAACCAGGTGTCCTTCAGGTCCTGCTCATCGTCTGTCGCGTTCGCCGGGGGATAGGACCGACGACAACTGCTCGCCCAGAAACACCCACCCAGAGCAAAACCAACCACGCAACGACAGGAAGGGAGGGGTTGGTAAAAAAAAAAAAATGTTAGAAAAATAACATCAATGGTTTGGTAAAGCAAAATATGGTTGGAAAAAACAAAATGTTTGAAAAAACTAAAGATGGTTGGAAAAACAAGTGGTGGAAAAACAAAATGCTGGAAAAGACGATCAGGTTAAGGTGTGGGGAAAGAAATGGTCGGAAAAACAGAACAAACGATCTGGAGGAAGTGGATAGGGAGGGGGGGGGGGGAGAGGGACATCCCCCCATAACCCTCCCCTTTCCCTTCTCCTCTTCTTGAAACCCCCCACCTCCCCCCACCCCAACCCCACAACATGCAGTATGCGTATAATACGTAAAGGTTGATTTGATTGGCTGATTCGACTACAGTAGGAGTGAATTTAATTGGCTGCCTGGCTGGGCTGTTGGTCGGCTGGCTTGGCTGGTTGCTATTAACAAGACTGTTTTGAACTGTTTTTGGTTGGCTTGGTTGAGTTGATTTTATTTCATTTGATTTTATTTTATTGATTGATAAACCTCTTCGGGACGTACTTGATCAATCACTTGCTTTAATAAGTATACCTGCTATTTAATATTACGGAGGACCGTAGCAAATAGGACCAACTATTGTTAGTAAACACAGGTAATTATATAGGTTTTTGTATGTACCGTAGGTCCTATTTACTATGGCCCCCCGTAATAGTATACAGGGAAGAAAACGTGCCGGGAAGAAAAAATAAAAAATAAAAGCGACGAAAAAAAAAGTGAAGACTATTATCTATCATAGTATGTATAATATGTATATACGTGCAGCATCAGTCAGTCATCAGCATCAGTCAGTCCCATGAGGCGAGCAGCCCAGGCTCCTAACAAATGGTAGGTGAGTAGGTCAGAGACACGTGCTGTGCTACGATAGAGGTATAATATATAAGGTATACCTTTTTTTGGCAGAAACGTTTTCGGAACGACGGGGCGCTCCTTAACCCATCTAGGACTGGAGTCCCGTTTTGGGGACAAATTACTTATAATTAGAGTGGATTGTCCCCAAAACGGGACTGCAGTCCTAAAAGGGTTATAACCCTTGTAGGACTGGAGTCCCCTTTTGGGGACAAATTACTTAGAATTTGAGTGGTTTGTCCCCAAAACGGGACTACAGTCCTAAAAGAGTTGACCCAAAATTTGTGTCGGAATTCCATTCTTGTGGTATTATATTGTACCATGGTAGTAAAATAGCAGTCGAAGCAGCAGAGCATGGGGTCACGGTGGGGGTAGATAGGGTGTCGGGTTTGTTGTTTTGCGGATGGTTTCGTGGGGGTCGTAACAGAAACACCCGAAGGGGCTGCCTGCAGAAACAAGTACGAGAGAGTGAGAAAAAGTTTGGTACACTAGATTTTATAGTAGCGAGAAAACGATCGCTATCTTAGGAAATAGATGGTGGCCACAGGCGGCGAAGCAGGAAAGGGGATGAAGGTTAGCAAAACATTCCTACGTAATATATGGAAACAACGTAATGAGCGCCCAACGGTTGGACGCGTCTCTACGTATTAGGAGTAGGAACGGTGCTTCCGTCTCGAAAGGGATGCGTCGAAACCAGTGGTCAAATTACTACGTAAGGCGAACAACAAATGAGTGCACCCCCCCCCCCCCGCGCGCGCGCGCGCGCCCGCCACACCACACCCCACCGTCGCTAGCGAACGCAAGAATTGATGTTTCTCGAGATAACAACAACTCACGCCGCGCCGTAAAGCGTGCAGTGGCACTACAAACAGTGGCGCTAATCGCTACAGCAGTGGGACTTAACCCCTTAAGAAACGGTCCCACAAATTTGGGGGGAAAATTACTTGGAATTAGTGTGGGATATTTTTTTTCAGTTCCGAATGGGTTCAAGTACTGGCCTGCCAAACAATAAAACGCCTAATGTGAGCATACGCTATCATATCAGGAAGATGAGCATGATTTCTCACTCCAGTTTTTTTAGAGCAGCGGCCAAAAAAAGGTATACCCGGTCCGTTTGCGGCCAAAAACAGGTACATACTTAAACTCAAGTAAAAAAACGCGCTCTACGTGCCCTGCCATTGGTCCAAAACTCGTTGTACCTGTTTTTGCCTCTTTCGAGCCCAGATATACCTGATTTTTTCTACTCTGCTTGACTTTCACCTTTTTTTTGTCGTTTTTAAGCTCTTCATAGTTCCACCCTATGCCCCCTATACAAATGCCGACGTACGCGGAGACCCCCTCCTCCCTTCGCACCTCGCACCACACGCCACTCGAGCGACACACATAGTATCTGCCTGCACACCTCCGCCGAAATAATACGACTTAGAAGGCTCCCCTTCGGGATTGTGGTTGACTTGGAATACCAGGGGTGTCGCAAGCTGAGAAGGGAGGATACAGCAGCAGGCGTTCGTTCCTCGTATTATTAATAGCAGCTACTCGTATACGTCGCCACCGGGCGAGCACGAAGTACATGACCCCCCCCCTCCCTATCCACTTCCTCCAGATCGTTTGTTGTTTTTCCGACCATTTTCCCCCCAACCTTAACCTTGATCGTCTTTTTCCAGCCATTTTTGTTTTTTCCAACCACTTGTTTTTTCCAACCATTTTAGTTTTTCCAACCTATTTTGTTTTTTCCAACCATCTTTTGCTTTACCAACCATTGATGTTATTGTTCTAACCATTTTTTTTTTTACCAACCCCTCCCCTTCCTGCGTTGCGTGGTTGGTTGCTCTGGTGGGTGTTTCTGGGCGAGGCAGTTGTCGTTCGGCTCCTATCCCCCGGCGAACGCGACAGACGATGAGCAGGACCTGAAGGACACCTGGTTCCCTAAGGCCCGCGACTGCACGTGCTGCAAGGTCGGCTCTTTTTTTTTTTTTTTTTTTTTTTTTTTTTTTTTTTTTTTTTTTTTTTTTTTTTTTTTTTTTTTTCGATCGTTGGATGACATCAACATCACATGCAAATCAGCTACGTATGTATCATAGCTCACCTTACGTATTGCAGTCAGTTTCGTTGTTCTGTTTACGTTCACTGGTTGCCCTTTCGGCCCTCTATTTTGTCGGGATATATAGCTAGGGTGTCGACCGATTCTTCGAAGTGTTTTACCTACAGTGGGACATACCTGGTAGCTCTCTCTCTCCTTTCCCGTTGACGTAATATGTACCGCACCCTGGACAATAGCCTACTGAACATGCCTAGACCCTAAGAACAATAGCCTATTGTCCCGTTTTATCTGAACCTGTTGGGTAAAGGAAATAGGTATCGGTGGACAGATTTGGCTTCTCCTGTTGCAGGTCTCAGTAGGTGCTGGTGCCCCAACCTATTGACAGACCAATACGCAGGCATATTCAATAGGCTATTGTCCAGTGTGTGATTCATGTACATATCATATGATGCGATGTTTTGACTCTGGTTGGCCTTCTGACTCTGGTTGGCCTTTGTCTGGCCTTGGCTGTGGTTGACCTTGGCGTTGTTACACCTTCTTCTTCTTTTTTTTTTCGGAGGAAGGCCGCCTTATAGGAGTGGTGGCTTATTGTCGGGGTTTCCACTTTTTGGCTCAAGATATTTTTTTTTCCGACCGGCTGAGCTCTCCCCTAAGTGAGCAACTACCCGTGTACGTAATATGAACATTTTTTACCAGTATAATACCGGTAATATATACGATGTTTTTTTTTTTCATCACTACGACGTATCGCATACCAGGTACGAGTAATCTTGGTCGGGGCGTTGCGCGGGACAAAAAACATTTCATCGAAAATTCAGATTTCGGGTGAAGATACTGAGCTCCCTCCCTCCCTCCCTTCCTCCCTCCCCCATGTGAGGAGGACCCCAGAAAACAAGCCACCACCCTTTTAAGGTGGCCTTGCTCTGATGTTGTTGTTGCTGATGTTCTGTTTTTTTTTTTTTTTTTTCGTTCGGCGTCAGGGTTACGTGTACGGGTGCACATCCGAGATCTGCGAGTCCATTGGCCAGTGCACGTGCAGCATCGAGGAGAAGGACCTCGACGGCAGCAGCTCGGTCTCCTCGAACTCGATTGTGAGCGCCCCCCCCCCCCCCCCCCCCCCCCCCCCCCCCCCCCCCCCCCCCCCCCCCCCCCCCCCCCCCCCCCCCTTCGCGCCTGGTACAAGCAATGCCTGCCTTGTCTGTGAAAACCCGACTTGCTCCGCCCCGGCATTGTTTCTTAGTAGGATGCAGCTCGACCCCTTCCATTGCGACTCGCCCCCAACACCTCACGGGGCTTCGCGCTTGGGTGCAGGCAGAGCAATGCCTGCCTGGTCGGTAAAAACCCGACGTTGCTCCGTCCCGGCCTTGTAGGGATGCGAAGGTCTATGGCCATACGACTACGGCTATGCATGAATATCGAGTACCCCCCCCTCCTCCTCCGCCCGCGGTCGTTCGAAACGCTGAACCAAGCAAACTGGCTTGTTTTTTCGTCGCCCCTGCCGCCTTTTCGTGTCTCAACGTGTTGCCGAAAACGAGGAAATACTAGAATGAACTCCTCCTATGTATTTTATGTATCGGTACGGGATGATTACATTTCAGTGTCACCGAATGTATCGTAGTTTTGTTTTTTTAACGTACCTATTGATACCCCCGCTCCCCCCCCCCCCCCCCAAGAAAATAATTAAACTGCTGTGTTATCAATGCAGCAGTATGTACCCAGGTACAGGTATATAGATGTTGAATTTCGGCGTCATTTTTTTTTTTTTTCCATCTCCCCCCCCCAGAAGATGAACTGTCGTCAAGTTGTGTGCGTATCGTGGTTCGTGTTGTTGTAACAATTTCCAAAGCGACCCCCCTCCTTTTGTTGGGGGGGAGGGGACGCTCCAAAATAAAATAAAATAAAAAGTCACGTTCGCTCGTGATGAAATGTATTAAAAAAACCCAACAACAGCTGTGAGATCGGAGAGATCGAGGATCTCGTCGAACCTCGAAACTCTTCTTTGCAAGCTGAGTGTGATATCTCCTTCGATCGCGCGTATTTACGGGTGTTATAATATCATACCAGCCACCAGGGTATATACATACTTGCATGCATCTCTTTTGTCAGTGTGAAAGGAATATTTACATTTCACCGGCAACCATTGTATTTTTTTTATTTTATTTTTTTCCCACCGACAGTCGAGGACAAACTCGCCGCAGATCGGGATGGGGGCGAACGGCAGCGCGATGGGGGCTGGGGGGGAGGGGGCGCGACCACCGCAGCCCCCGACGGAGGCGGGAGCAGCGGCAAAAAAAGAAGAGAAGAAAAAGAGGGGGGGGGGGGGGGGGGCGGCCTAGCCCCGCCAGGGGGGGGGGAGCGGAATGTCGGTACGGGACGGGGTGCAAGCGAGCGGACTGCTCGTTTAGCCACCCACAAGGTGAGGATTGCGCTGTCAGGATGGATCCACGGGTACCAAAAAATATTACGGGGACCCCCTCGTTGTGTTGTTCTCCTGTATTTGGTATCGGGGTTACACTCGTATGGTGACATGTAAATCAGCATCATGGGGCAGAGTTTTAGAAATGGAAACGCCCAGATGTGGAGGACAGGTCCAGGGAAAGGTTAAGGAATGGTCGTTGCACACGTGATGTCTTTCATGGGTACACATGTGCAAGGACCATTCTACGGACCTTTCCCAAAACCTGTCCTCCACACAGAGGTCCAAAAATCGTTGTTTTTTTTTCCTTTTTTTTTTAAAGGTGTACGTAGTGTGACGGTAACGGATGCCATCTGTTCCATCGGAAGGTACGTGGTACTGTAGATAAAAAAAATTGTGTGGCTGCTTCCGCCTCCTAGCTTGTCTTCCTTGACGATTGGGATTGTGACGTCTGTGGCATCGATTGGGATTGTGATGTCTGTCGGTGCACAACCGACGGCGATTTGCACCCACAAAATGTGAGAGTGGAATGACCGACTGGATTTTCGTACCTACAAGGTGCTAAGGTGAGGGTGGGGTTGACCGACAGAAATGGTATATACCCACAAGGTGAGGGTGGGATACACTACCGACGGAAATGTTGCACCTACAAGTAGAGGGTGGGACTACCAATATAAATGGTATACCCACAAGGTGAGGGTGGGCGTGGGATACACTACCAACGGAAATGTTGCACCTACAAGTAGAGAGTGGGACAACCAATGGAAATGTTCTGCCCACAAGGTGAGGGTGGGATACACTACCGACGGAAATAATATTTACCGACGAGGAATTATTTTACCCGCAAGGGGAGGGTGGGAAGTATACACTACCGACGGAAATGCTGTATTGTACCCACTAGGAAATGTTACGACCACAAGGAAAGGATGGGATATATTACCGACAGAAATATGTAAGATGCCCACAACGTGAGGGCGGGATATTACCGACGGAAATGTTATGCCCACCAAGTGAGGGTGGGATATTACCGACGGAAATGTTATGCCCACAACGTGAGGGCGGGATATTACCGACGGAAATGTTATGCCCACCAAGTGAGGGTGGAATAAGATGACCCAATCCGTTCGGAAATTATGTACGTACTCGTAGTATTGTGCTACATACAGTACACGACACGTCTAAACATACTATATCATACGTGGCGCGTTTTTTTTTTTTTTTTTTGAAAATATTACGGGGACCCCCTCGTTGTGTTGTTCTCCTGTATTTGGTATCGGGGTTACACTCGTGTGGTGACATGTAAATCAGCATCATGGGGCAGAGTTTTAGAAATGGAAACGCCCAGATGTGGAGGACAGGTTCAGGGAAAGGTTAAGGAATGGTCGTTGCACACGTGGTGTCTTTCATGGGTACACATGTGCAAGGACCATTCTACGGACCTTTCCCAAAACCTGTCCTCCACACAGAGGTCCAAAAATCGTTGTTTTTTTTTCCTTTTTTTTTTGAAGGTGTACGTAGTGTGACGGTAACGGATGCCATCTGTTCCATCGGAAGGCACGTGGTACTGTAGATGAAAAAAATCGTGTGGCTGTTTCCGCCTCCTAGCTTGTCTTCCGTGACGATTGGGATTGTGACGTCTGTGGCATCGATTGGGATTGTGATGTCTGTCGGTGCACAACCGACGGAGATTTGCACCCACAAAATGTGAGAGTGGAATGACCGACTGGATTTTCGTACCTACAAGGTGCTAAGGTGGGGGTGGGGTTGACCGACGGAAATGGTATATACCCACAAGGTGAGGGTGGGATACACTACCGACGGAAATGTTGCACCTACAAGTAGAGGGTGGGACTACCAATATAAATGGTATACCCACAAGGTGAGGGTGGGCGTGGGATACACTACCAACGGAAATGTTGCACCTACAAGTAGAGAGTGGGACAACCAATGGAAATGTTCTGCCCACAAGGTGAGGGTGGGGTACACTACCGACGGAAATGCTATGCTCACAAAGTGAGGGTGGGGTGGAATGTCGGTACGGGACGGGGGGCAAGCGAGCGGACTGCTCGTTTAGCCACCCACAAGGTGAGGATTGCGCTGTCAGGATGGATCCACGGGTACCAAAAAATATTACGGGGACCTCCTCGTTGTGTTGTTCTCCTGTATTTGGTATCGGGGTTACACTCGTATGGTGACATGTAAATCAGCATCATGGGGCAGAGTTTTAGAAATGGAAACGCCCAGATGTGGAGGACAGGTTCAGGGAAAGGTTAAGGAATGGTCGTTGCACACGTGGTGTCTTTCATGGGTACACATGTGCAAGGACCATTCTGCGGACCTTTCCCAAAACCTGTCCTCCACACAGAGGTCCAAAAATCGTTTTTTTTTCTTTTTTTTTTTAAAGTTGTAGTGTGACGGTAACGGATGCCATCTGTTCCATCGGAAGGTACGTGGTACTTGTAGATAAAAAAAATCGTGTGGCTGCTTCCGCCTCCTAGCTTGTCTTCCGTGACGATTGGGATTGTGACGTCTGTGGCATCGATTGGGATTGTGATGTCTGTCGGTGCACAACCGACGGAGATGTGCACCCACAAAATGTGAGAGTGGAATGACCGACTGGATTTTCGTACCTACAAGGTGCTAAGGTGAGGGTGGGGTTGACCGACGGAAATGGTATATACCCACAAGGTGAGGGTGGGATACACTACCGACGGAAATGTTGCACTTACAAGTAGAGGGTGGGACTACCTATATAAATGGTATACCCACAATATGAGGGTGGGCGTGGGATACACTACCAACGGAGATGTTGCACCTACAATTAGAGAGTGGGACAACCAATGGAAATGTTCTGCCCACAAGGTGAGGGTGGGGTACATTACCGACGGAAATGCTATGCTCACAAAGTGAGGGTGGGGTACACTACCGACGGAAATGTTGCACCTACAAGTAGAGGGTCGGACAACCAATGAAAATGTTATGCCCACAAGGTGAGGGTGGGATACACTACCGACGGAAATATTTTTTACCGACGAGGAAATATTCTACCCGCAAGGAGAGGGTGGGAATTATACACTACCGACGGAAATGCTGTATTGTACCCACTAGGAAATGTTACAACCACAAGGAAAGGGTGGGATATATTACCGACAGAAATATGTATGATGCCCACAACGTGAGGGCGGGATATTACCGACGGAAATATTATTTACCGACGGAAATGTTATGCCCACCAAGTGAGGGCGGGATAAGATAACCCAATCCGTTCGGAAATTATGTACGTACTCGTAGTATTGTGCTACATACAGTACACGACACGTCTAAACATACTATATCATACGTGGCGCGTTTTTTTTTTTTTTTTTTTTTGCCGTTTCATTAGTCTGTGTTCTCGCTCCGCCCCCCCCCTCACACACACACGACCTCAATCTTAGGAGATAGATGGTGGCCACAGGCGGCGAAAGAAGGGGATACGATAAGATTAGCAAAAATGTTCCCATGTAATACATGGAAACAACGTGATGGGCGCGCCCAACTGTTGGAGGTGTCTCCATTAGGAGTAAGGACGGTGCCCCGTCTCGAAAGGGGTGCGTGGTCAACACGGCCATACGACTAAGGCAAGTGACCAATGTGTACCCCCCCTCCCCAATATCTGCCTTGTCGGTGAAAACCCGACATGCTCCGGCCCGGCATTGTAGGGATGCGAGGGTCTATGGTCATATGATACGACTACGGCCATGCATGGATATATGAAGTACAAAAACAACGAATGTGACATGGAGAAGTTTGGTACACCCACCCCCCCTAATACTTGTACCACAGGTACATATATACATACGTGGAAATCGTGCCAAATATTTTGCCCCTCTGTTGATTTTCCAATTTTTGGAAATATTTTCCGATTTTGCTTGAACAAAAACAGAGAAAAATCTGGAATTAAGTTGTTCGATTTTAGAACAGTCTACGTACGTACATATATATTGTGTATGTACATAAAGCGAGGTTCGAGCCCTCCCACACAAACGGCACAGCACACACCTACGAGTATACAGCTATACGTTTCAAATGATAGTCACTATAAGGAAAAGGAAGAGACAGCAATCTACTAACTGTATATATGCTGGCGGCCACGCAAGCAGTCGAACTTTGCGAAAATATATTCTCTCGCCGAGATTCGAACTCGGGGTACCAGCTTCAAAGGCTGGTGTGATAACCACTACACTACGAGAGAACACGTTGTATGACGCTGAAATGTGGACTCCAACAGGGTTAATAATTCGT